>JAFMOC010000126.1:0-272500 GCA_019802505.1 Corydoras sp. C115 | reverse complement strand
TAACTACACATACAGTCTCCACATGTAAAAATCAAGGCTATAACCTTGAACTGAAAAAAAATTGGGTAGTCTGAAACAAAGTATTTTATATTCCATGTTATGTGTAACATTAACTTGTGAACCAAGAAATAAAAGCTGAAACTTTTTTTTAATGTATTGTTTTATCTTAAATTCAAAAATACTAACTTCATACAGACTAATGAATTGGCCTTGCTGGAGGAGACTATATATATTAAAAAAAAATTATATATTATATTTTATTTTAAATTAGTACAATTTTTAATACTATATTGCCTGTACACACACACACCTTTCCAATAGTATTTTACTGTAGCTTTCTACTCTCCATGCTTTATATTTGAATAAACGTAATTTTCTTAACACCACATAAATTTTTCTTCACTGGTTAGTTTGGCAGAGAACACAACAGCTCCTTTAGCTCTTTTAGGATTGTTGGTTTGACTTGTATGTGGCTGACCATTTGAATTTATTTTATTTTTTATTAAAGAATATTGAATTACACCTAAAGTAGTTTATATACTGTAAGTGCTCAATTAAATCTGTAGCTTAGGGATTCTTATATTATTATACCAATGTATCACTTATCTTTTAGCATGGGTTAGGTCCTCTGAATTTTCCAGGTGTATTGTTACTTTGAAATTATGTATATTTTGGTTTACTTTGTAAAATAACATAATTTTTATGATCATTAATTACAAATTACAGTATCTTCTGTGATCATTATATATATATATATATATATATATATATATATATATATATATATATATATATATATATATATATATATATATATACTGCCGTGCCAAAAAAGGTCACTATCTGAATTTAACATAGCAAATAGATAAGAGCCTCGTTTTGGATAATTATTTCATGGGTGATTGTTTTACCTGGGAACAAGTGTATTTAACCCTCACTGATGCAGTAAGTAGCATCTGTTTTGTTAAACAACCATGTTGAGAGATGCATCTTATGATCATGGAAAGGATGTAAATTTGTTTTAGAAGAGTCAAATTATTGGCATTCATTTAGCAAAGAAAACATGTAAAGAAATGCTGCAACTACTAAAGATGGATTAAGACAGTTCAAGGTATATAGAAATGAGGTAGATGAGGTAGGTACATTTGAGGTAGGTACATTTTCACACACACAATATATAAGATACTTAAGGAATTGGGACTGACTGGCTGTGTAGCCTTTAGAAAACCACCACTGGCAAAAACTGGCAAAAACGGTTACCATTCACTAGAGAAGCGACTAAAGTAATACACCCATTATGCCTAAGGCCTACTGTACAAGTCTGTAGAGGCAGTGTTACTGTATAATCTGGGGTTGCTACAGTTTTTCAGGTCTAGGTTCAGAAACTTTATGTGCCCAAAGTATGAGTATACATACATATGTATATACAGTTTGCAATGAAATATAATATACTGTTTATAGTTTTTATATTTTGCATGTTCATATAAAATGTTTTTTAAAGTGGCCTGTGACTGAGGTACCTGACAGTAAATTTTCCAGTAAATTTCCTTTAAGGTCAGACTGTGCAAGGCTTACAAAAATTGCAATAAACTTTTAATAATTTTCTACCCCGTATGCCTTAGCATGTTATGTTTATGATTATAAAATATTGAAGTATGGGTCATTTGGAATGTTGCACAGGTATCAGTTTTTTTCAACCAACCCAAACCAAACAAACCAACAAATACAATTAAATTAAATTAAACCACAAAACGAACCAGAAGACTTCTGTAAAAATGTTTTTTTTTGGCAAATAAGACTAAAGTGTTAAATGTAGTCTACAACTTAGATTTTTTTAAGCACACTAAAGTGTTGAACATAATGCACCTTGCTATATTTAGTTACAATCAAATTCAGTGTATTAGCACAACACCCCATACCAAAATTTCCACACGATGGTCTAGGGCTAATGTTTATGACTTTGGCCACTTTGAGACAAATATGCACTCTAAATTTGTAGAGTGCATAAACATCCATCCATCCATTCATTCATCCATTATCTTCCACTTTGTCCTCTATTAGGGTCGCGGGGGGTACCCCATGCCCATCCAGGGGAAAGCGTTTCGGGCGCTGGGCAGATACACCCAGGACAGGAAGCCAATCAATTGCTGGGTACACACTCACTCACACAGGCACACTCTATATGGGTTAATTTGGAGAATTCATTTGAACTTGATCCATGTTTTTAGACTGTGGGAGGAAACCGGAGAAACTTGCGTGGACACGGGGAGAACATGGAAACTCCACCCAGATTGGGATTCGATTGGGAATCCCTAGTGCTGAGAGGCAAACATGCTAACCACTAAGCCACCGTGTCGCCTGGCATGTAAACAAGCTGTACATAAACAAATGTCTTCAATAAACTGAAGTGACACTGTTAAGAGGGGTGGGCTAAAATTACACCAAAACAATGTGAGCGATTAAAACAACAGAAAATGAATAGTTCAGTTTATTGCTACTGAAGGCTGTTAGACAAACTACTGATTCATGGTTTGTATTAATTTTTTTTTCACACAAGGATTTTCCTTCTGGCTAATTAAACCTTTATATATATATATTTTTCCATTAATTTAATAGTAACTCAAACTTCAAACATTTAAAAAAATAAAACCCTATGATGTAATGTTTATTGATTTCTTGGTTTACGTGCACATTTGCCATTCACATCAAAAGTTGCTTTGATTCCTCAAGTCCAAGATTTATTTTAGCTGTTGATCTTGAAGTGGTTTGGTTCTATAACTTTAGTTTGTTCAGTTGCGTAGCTCAAGTTATTATTCCTGTAGCGTTCCCCTTAGTTTGATGTGTGGTTAAAGTTGGCAAAGGCTTTTTATGGTTAATTGTCTCCTGGAACATTTTGGATGACTGAATCTCCTCCACCTACCCACAGCCTGTTCATTCTGCACCACAGTCACGCTGTTTAACTGCTTAAACATCCAGCAGTATGATCCACTATATAATCATCCACTGTACTGTGTTTAGCTCATACATTTGCAAATATGCTTCCATTGCCTTAAACATTAGCTTGTCCCATAACTGTTTGTCAATCCAAAGATCCTATAAAACCAACACTCCGACATACTGTTAATGAATAGTTAGTTTGAATTACAGGAGTAGTTTATTTATAACATTTAACTTGTTAGGGAAATTATTTCTGTTTATTTTATTTATGCAAATACTGATTGGTATGTTATAGTAAATGTATGTTATTGTCACATGACTACAGTAATTACAGTATATTGTAGTATAATGTATAAATGCTTTTGGGCAAATAGTTTTACTGCAAATGGTTTTACTGCAGAAGGTTACAACAAAATCTAATATAGACATGCAGTGTAAAATATGTTTTGTTTGATACTTATCTTTATTTTAGAAAATGCTTTTAAACATATTTATTTCATTGTATGATACTGAAAATTGGATATCACCATTCCTCAATCATACATAACCATCCTGTCTCATCATAATGTACATTTTTATTTTATAGGAAACCTGAATGTCACTTTGCAGGTTTGGGACATCGGTGGTCAAACAATTGGAGGAAACATGCTGGATAAATATATTTATGGGGCTCAGGTATATTTTTTTTGTTGAGATCTGTGTGTGTATGTGTTAAAAAAGAGAGAAAGGATTGGGAGTGGAACTGCGGAGGGGGGGTAAATAAAAGTAAGCCTTAGTGCCAGAGCTCTATTCATTTTAAATTGAAACAGGGTACAGTTTATATTGGCTGTATTAATATTTGGATGGAATGACTAATGTCTTTTACTAGGTAATACTTTATTTTACTTAGAAATTTACATTATTAAAACTAACACCATTATTACTGTGTATGCTAATAAACTAGGACCAATATATGGCTGATTCATACAGTTGATATAACGTACATCATGATTTATTATAGAAGGTGTGCAATTCATTTTGTGTGTGCGTGTGTACAAATGCAGGGTGTCCTTCTGGTGTATGATATCACCAACTCACAGAGTTTTGAGAATCTGGAAGATTGGCACAATGCGGTGAAAAAGGCAAATGAGGACTCGGAGACACAGCCAGTAATAGCACTTGTGGGCAACAAAAGTGAGTTTGTTTGTTTGTGTTTATATCTATATCTACCGCTCTCTCTCTCTTGCTTTCTCACTGGCTGGCTTGCTTTTTCATGTACATATGTGTGTGTGTATGTATTCTTTTATAAATAAGGGTTTGCGTTCCCTATTCAAATCCACACCGTTGCTTCGATTACCGTGACATATTTTGACATTTTGTTAAATTATTATTAACCTGGCGGCACGGTGGCTTAGTGGTTAGCACGTTCGCCTCTCAGCGCTAGGGATTCCCGGTTCGAATCCCCATCTGGGTGGAGTTTCCATGTTCTCCCCGTGTCCGCGTGGGTTTCCTTCGGGTTCTCCGGTTTCCTCCCACAGTCCAAAAACATGGATCAAGTCAACTGAGTTCTCTACATTGTCCCATATAGAGTGTGTCTGTGTGAGTGAGTGTGTGCCCAGCGATGGATTGGCGCCCTGTCCTGGGTCTATCTGCCCAGCGCCCGAGACGTTCTCCCCTGGATGGGCATGGGGAACCCCACCGCGACCCTAGTAGAGGATAAAGCGGGAGATAATGAATGAATGAATATTATTAACCTTTATTTAACAAGGATGAAACTCATTGAGATTACAAATCTGTTTTGCAACAGTGTAGTGGGGGAGTGGGGGAGTTATAAAATGGTTATAATACACTAATACAATAGATAAATATAAAACCTGAAAAAAGAAGTTTAGCTGAAAATTATAAAAAAAATTACAATTACAGGCAGAGGAGTTCAGTTAGAATGAAAGTTGAAAAAGTCTTGAAAGTGACAAGTGTTATCAGTTCTTTCAATTAAAGGTCATTCTAAGAATAAGTTTCCATGTTCTCCTTGTGTCCGCGTGGGTTTCCTCCGGGTTCTCCGGTTTCCTCCCACAGTCGAGAAACATGGATCAAAGTCACATCTGTTACAGTAATTTAAAAGCAAGTGACGTTCTGGTGGTATGGTCTTATAGTAAGTGGCTTATTTACAACTAATAGTCATAATGATGGATCCTTACATTATTTAAAGCCATTAGTTGATTTTACCTTCAAGAACAGGTACACAGTATGTACATACACAAACCTTATGGAAAATCCTTTATAGTCTCTATGATGACATGCTATACTTTATACTTCAAAATTAAAAATTAGGTGATTCTAAAATATGCTCACTCAGTACTACATTGAACTTATGATACAGTAGATGTTGTATGGTATAAATAAAAGTTTACTTTTATAGTGTCTGACGACACAGTCCAGAACACATGGTTCATAAGTAAAAAAGAGCAGTGATGTTTGACTTAGCTGACAGCTTTTAATAATCTATTTTATTTATGTGTCTGTTTGAAGCAGCAAGTCTCACTGCTCTCTGCTGTAACACACACACACATTCATTTTGTATTCCCAGACAGTCCTCTCCCTCTTGTTTTGGTGACTTTAATGGGTTCAGTTCACTTAACCTCTCCTTATTGCTCTTTGTCTCTCTCTCTCTCTCTCTCTCTCTCTCTCTCTCTCTCTCTCTCTCTCTCTCTCTCTCTCTCTCTCTCTCTCTCTCTCTCTCTCTCTCTTTCTCTCTCTCTCGCGCTCTCACGCTCTGTCGTTCTTACATCCACACACTTACAATACACACACACATCATTATGTATGATAAAGGAGTGTGCATGTCTTTTTGTGTTTGTATGATTGTTGTCAAGTCACATTCTGTCTGTAGCAAGCGTTGGTTATTTTTCCTGGAGTCTTTCTTACATTTGACTTCCTCTTACTCACATTCGAACTACCACAAAACTCTTTATTTACGGAATGAAAGTGTGTGCGTGTGTGTGTGTGTGTCTGTGTGAGAATCAGAGCCTGATGTCAAAGTTGGGTGACTTTGATGGCACATTGGACAGTTGCGTGTGCGAATGTGAATGTGAATCAGAGCTTGATGTCAAAGTTGAGTGACTTTGATAGCACATTGGTGTGTGTGTGTGTGTGTGTGTGTGTGTGTGTGTGTGTGTGTGTGTGTGTGTGTGTGTGTTTTTTTTTCCTTTTGCATGTGTGCTGGCTGGTCTGTTAAGGTAAATATTGGAGCACATGGGGTTGGAGAGAACAACTTGTGTGGTATGACATGGGCCATTACAACTCTTCTGTGCTCTTTCTCACTCACCCCCACCTCCATAGGTTATTTTTTGAGATGTCATACTAACGACATTATTATTACAGTAACTAAATGTAGTCTACAACTTAGATTTTTTTAAGCACACTCACTTAGCAGTTGGGTTACACATCACTCCTGCTTTGTAACATTTATTGGTCAATATCTATTTGTGACTATTTTTATATTTAAACGTTTAATCACACCCATGTGCTACAAAGACACTGATCTCACTGAAGCTCACCATCAAATCTACAAAAGAATGGCCAGAAATTATTTTAGAAATACCACCTTGCCCCAATTAAAATGCTGTGGTGGTGCCATGCATCAACAAATACCCACAAACCTGATGAACTTGAGCAATGTTGTGAAGAAGAGTAGGCCAAAATTCCGATAGAATAATGTAAAAGACTGATGAAGCCATTGCTAAAATGATTAAATACCTTACTGATTGACAAGGCTTCTGCATTTTAGCTATTTTTTGCTGCTATGTTATATGTTGTGGGGTTTATATAAATTAAAAATATTTTGTTTTATCTGATATATAAAATTAAATGTTCAAATAGAGTACGTAGTGTTTTTCCTTGAAATTTCTTGTTAAATGTGTGTGTGTGTGTCTGTCCCTGCTCCTTATCCTTCAATGGAAAGATGATCATGTGATGTATGAGCTGTTGACAGAACACTTCTGACCATCAGAAAGCCTTACCTTCAGGGAACTTGCATTCGCAGTGAATATACACATAAGCACACATGCATGTTTCCCTAGTGTACTGCAATACCTGAGCACACAGCAGTGAACTGGACTTTATACCCACAAAGACTTTTTTGTGTTAAACACTTCATTAAACACACACATACACACTCTCACTAAAATTATGCTGCCTCTACAACATTAGTATTCTATCTTTACTTGCTCATATAATTATTTATTATTTTTTTTTTTTACAAAATATGTGTGTACTTTTGCTGTTGTTAATTCAATGTAGAGACTTTTATAGCCCATATTCAATTTGCCATGTGATTAACTTAAGGATTCACACCCTCTAATGTTATGTTTGTACCCCACAAAGGATATTAATTAAATGCAGTTCAATTAAATGCAGTTCAGTCTGAGTTCACTCTGAAATAAGTATTGATATTTACCTTCTCTTTTACTACTATTTTTTTTTTTATCGCTATTTTTGTAATTGAACATTATGTGAGTAGCTGGTCACTTGCACGGATTTGGTAATTCAGTGGTTGGGATGTGTGTGTGTGTGTGTGTGTGTGTGTGTGTGTGTGTGTGTATATATATATATATATATATATATATATATATATATATATATATATATATATATATATATATATATATATATGTATATACACAGTGTACCCTCCATGCAGATTTCCACTAGAGCAGTGATGATTTGGGGCTGTCGGCAGGCAACACAGACTTTCAACTCCCTCTAAAGGTTTTCTATGGGGTTGAGCTCTGGAGACTGGCTAGGCCACTCCAGGACCTTGAAATGCTTCTTACGAAGCCACTCCTTTGTTGCCCTGGCAGTGTGCTTGGGATCATTGTCATGCTGAAAGACCCAGCCACGTTTTTTCTTTAATGCCCTTGCTAATGGAAGGAGGTTTGCACTCAAAATCGCACAATACATGGCCCCATTCATTCTTTCATGTACACGGAGCAGTCATCCTGGTCCCTTTGCAGAGAAACAACCCCAAAGCATGATGTTGCACCCCCATGCTTCACAGTTGGTATGGTGTTCTTTGGATGCAACTTGTGCAAGTTGAGTTTGTACCAAACAGTTCTACTTTGGTTTCATCTGACCATAAGACTTTCTCCCAATACTCTTTTTCGTCTGGCACTGCAAGTCCCTGACGGTAGCCTTTGTAACTTTGGTCCCAGCTTTCTGCAGGTCATTTACTAGGTCCCCACATGTGGTTCTAGGATTTTTGCTCACCGTTCTTGCTATCAGTTTGACCCCACGGGCTGAGATCTTGCGTTAAGCCCCTGATTGAGGGAGATTACCAGTGTATTAGTGGTGAAGCATAGTGGTGTTTGGAGTAACAGGTGACTTTTAAATGTTATGAGTTCAAAAGGTACCATAATACACTGGTGAGGGATAAGAGGAACCTCTTAAAGAAGAAGTTACAGGTCTGTTTTTTTTAAATTTAAGAAATGTTTAAAATATGGCTGCACGGTGGCTTAGTGGTTAGCACATTCGCCTCTCAGCGCTAGGATATCCCGGTTCGAATCCCATTCTGGGTGGAGTTTCCATGTTCTCCCCGTATCCGTGTGGATTTCCTCCCACAGTCCAAAAAATGATAAGTAAATTGAATGTGCCAAATTGCCCCATATAGAGTGTGTTTGTGTGTGTGCCCAGTAATAGATTGGCGCCCTGTCCTGGGTGTGTCTGCTCAGCACCCGAAACGTTCTCCCCTAGATGGGCATGGGGAACCCCGCCGCAACCCTAGTAGAGGATAAAGCGGAAGATAATGGATGGATGGATAGTTTTCCTTTGTGATACAATGTGCATTTTTTGTGCTACACTACACTTTTCTATTAAGTTTCTGTTCTTTCACATTTTTGCCTTGCAGTCCACACTTTAACATTGCTACATATTTAAACATTCATTCATTCATTATCTCCCGCTTTAGCCTCTATTAGGGTCGCGGTGGGGTTCCCCATGCCCATCCAGGGGAGAACGTCTCGGGCGCTGCGCAGATAGACCCAGGACAGGGCGCCAATCCATCGCTGGGCACACACTCACTCACACAAACACACTCTATATGTGGGGCAATTTTGAGAATTCAATTGACTTGATCCATGTTTTTGGACTGTGGGAGAAAACCGGAGAACCCGGAGGAAACCCACGCAGACATGGGGAGAACATGGAAACTCCACCCAGATGGGGATTCGAACCGGGAATCCCTAGTGCTGAGAGGAGAACGTGCTAACCACTAAGCCACCGTGCCGCCATATTTAAACATTTCTTATATTTTTATTATTGTATAGTATATAGTATATCCCACCAGTGTTATTTGTGCATAACATTTCAAGTCATGTTAACTTGGTACTGATTAATTTTGTGATTGGTTATAAGAAGAGTAAACACTGAATGCAGAAATAAATATGGCGTTTGAAATTAACTTCAGGACAGAGTGGCCACCACATACAAAACGATTTCCTTATTGGACTCTTTCAGTTGCCTCTCTGGTGCAACTGTTATCACGTTCATTTGCACCAAAGTAAGTGAACTTGATACACAAATGCTTATGCTTTCTAATTTAGCAAATTGAATGATGATTGATGGAACAAAGTTTAACCGACTTTGTTGTACTGTATTGTAAACAGTTTATATATATTTTATGTGTGTACGTATGGCGAAATTGTGTGAATCTATGCTTACAGAACCCCCCCCCCCCTCCAATTGTGCAGCAGTTCCTCAGTAGTGCAAATTAGGCATCGGATAAGCCTGACACCTAATTTAGAATTTTAAACATTCATAATATTATTGTTTCATAATTATCTATATCCGTCAATATTTAAATAAAAAAATTTTTTTTAGGGCATGTAACTTAGTACTCATTTATTTCAGAATCAGTTGTAAGGGTACACTCCAAATACAAAAAAAATAATTATTAATAATAATAATTAGGATGTTTAAAAAAAAAAAAAAAAAAAAAAAATATATATATATATATATATATATATATATATATATATATATATATATATATATATATATATTTTTTTTTTTTTTTTTTTTTTTAATGTTGAATCATTAATGTTCAAAGGAAAGGCCTTTTCATAAGAGGAAAAGCTAAATAAGTTCTGTTAACACAATCTGTCTATTCTTAATACAATAAATAATCAGTGGTTAATTATTTTTATTTATATTGGCAATTTGCTTAGCTGTAATTTCTTCACCCTCAGGTTTATTTGGTGCTTACATGCAGAGGTCACTGACTGTTTCATCTCTGTCTCTTGCTTTCTCCTACTCTCCCTCTTCTTCCTCCTCCTTCTTCTGCCTTCCCGTACACTTTCTCATTCTCTATTTCTTGTTGGTAATGACTAAGTACGCACTCTCTCACAAACTTTGTGCAAGTACTGAATAAAAGTTTGTTGCAACAGAGAATGGTGTGTGCATGTGTTTGTGCATATTCCCCCCAACAGTGTGTAGTGGGATTAGGTACTTTTCCAAACCCTGTCTGCTTTTATGGCTTAAGCTTGTGGCATTTATAGTGCAGTCTGTTCATATTCCTGGTGTAGTTCAAAGCAAAGCTTGTTTAATAGACATTTAATAATTCGGTAAAGAGGCAGTCAATGTCCAAAGTGATTAACATCATCATGTCAAGATTTTCCACAAGCTCACACAAGCCAACGATTTCCTGAGCAAACTCGCCATGTCCTGACATTAACTCTAAATTAAACCTTAACACCAGTGCTGTCCTTCAAATCATATGTTAATGTTTAAAACAATGTCCTAACTTAAGACCCTCCAAGATTTTTTGTTTGATACTTTTCCTTCTTTTTCCTGAATTGGTGTTTGATCAAGTTAAGTATTAAACATGCTCTCATCTCTTAAGAGAACACGTGTCATTGGTGGACATGATAAATCTAGTGTCCTCTGTTTTTAAAGCAAACACAAATCGAACTGCATGAAGCTGGGCTGTAAGTACTTGTCCTGCTAGAGTAGGTCAGACTTACATGCCACCCTCATGGAGTCTGTTTTTGAGCAGTAGCCTGCTGGAGGTCACTTTGTAGGGCTCTGGCAGTGCGCCTCCTGTTCCTCCTCACACAAAGGAGCAGATACCATTCCAGCTGCAGGGATGATGCCCTTTTACAGCTCTGTCCTGCTGTTCTTCTGTAACAGCCTGTGTCTTGGTATCTCTTTAATGCACTTGACACTGTGCTAGAATACACAGCAAACTTCGTGCAACAGCACTTATTGATGTGGCATCCTGGAGTAGCTGGGCTACATGTGCCACTTGAATAGGCTGCAGTACTGCCTTATGCTAACAACAGGGATAAGGACACAAGCAAAATATAAAACTAGATAAGAATCAGTCAGGAAGGATAAGGTGAGAGTAATTTATTATATCTCTGCGAAGGAAATAACTGTGTATTAAAACTACAAATAGTTTGAAGTTTGAGTTCTCTCAACTCTCTCAACTCTCAATCTCTCTCTCTCTCTCTCTCTCTCTCTCTCTCTCTCTCTCTCTCTCTCTCTCTCTCTCTCTCTATATATATATATATATATATATATATATATATATATATATATACTTGTATAAAATATATCCATAAACTGCTAAATCTATTGATTTAGATTTGGTTTTGATATTTTTACGTGTTGTAGAACAGAATCAACTCCATTATTTCATACTTATTATACTTGTACCCGATTTTTGGCTTACTTTAGACCTGTCCTAAGCAATCATTTTCAACTACTGCCAGCTCATTATGGATGTGCTCCAAACCATGCCCCATTTTCAGTACATTGTCCAAAATAAAGCTGTCATCAATCTGCAGAAGATTCTTAAACCTCTCACTGCCACAATTCTTACAGAGTATTTGGTGTAATATAAAAATGTATTGTGAGGCCCTGTGGGAATTTATGAGTGCACTGGGCAGTTTCCACTATGACAACAAAATGGCAGACTCCCAAAATAGCATGCTATGTGGAGAAGTGGGTGAGGCTTTGACCGCATTTCGGATTTAAAGCACTACTAACTGATCAGTACTCCAGAAGATGGTTGTTCTAGAACTGAATGGTGTGTGTGTGTGTGTGTGTGTGTGTGTGTGTGTGTGTGTGTGTGTGTGTGTGTGTGTGTGTGTGTGTGTGTGTGTGTGTGTGTGTGTGTGTGTGGGAATGGTATCTGTGCTTTATCAGCCTAAATGGGCGTTGATGTGGGCTGATGGCTCTGTTAGCTGCTGTGTTTATAACTCTGTGGAGCCACTTAAGAGCAGTACGAGGTCTGTCTCCCCTTTTGCATTTTCGCTCTAATGGAACGACTTCTGAATTTAACGGCTGCTAGTTGTCGCTAAAGACCAGACAAGCACTTCCTTTCTCCGTCATACTCGTCTCTTTCACATTATGAGGTCCTCTGAGTTTTATAAAAGCCCCTTAGCTCTGCCTGTGCATTTCAGGCTCCATAACTTGACCCCTTTCCCCTAGTGTATGTTTGGGTTAAACAGCTTTGGTGGCTGTTAACTGTGTTGCAAAAGGTTTATTTGCTCCGTTTAAATGTTCCAGCCTGACCTTAACACAAAGAACACACTCACAGCATTTAACTCGCACTGTGTGTGTTTTACAGTATGCTGGGAGTTAAGAACTTCATGAGAAGCTATATAGAAGCTAAGATTCAGTGACATGTTGGTCCTTGGAGCTTACTAAAACATGTCTCACATGCAGTCACTGCCTCCCTGTAAAATTTTACTTTAGGATCAAATCCTATTTCAAGAAAGGTTTCAATAATTTGCATTACAATTTGAATTGCTGTAATTTGTTTATACTTTAACAGACTTGATGGCTGCGAAACACTCAAAATAATTTGGGACAGAGGCAAAATAAAACAAAAAATTATGGAAACAATGTTCTATAAGATTCCCAAAATAATAGTTTGACTTGTATCAGGTGAGGTCATCAAGATATTAAATATAATCTTCTACTCAAGGCTTTGTTATTGTGAGTAATAATAGACTTACCAAACTTTGTGAAAGGTTATGTCAGCTCATGATAGTAAAGTTTTTAAGAGTATTACCGTCAACAGTTTATATATTGAAATGATCCAGGGTATATCGTGTATGAAAACAAAGAGTCATAACCACTGCTGAATGTATCCATCAATTTGAAAATGTTTGTTACTTAGCTAAAAAAAATGCAACCTAAACTATGTTGAGGCAAAACAATATATATATATATATATTTTTTTAATCCAAATTTTGCATAGAAAGTTTTTTTTGTATGAAGTCATCAAAGATGCACCAAAATACAGTGGATATATGTTCTGTGGTCATTCAAGTTCATTTATCAATCAAGTTATATATAAGGTTTTTTAAGGTTTTTTATTCTACCCTCCTGTATGCAAATGTATGATGAAATAAGAAAAGGACAATCAGACAAAAGTATGGGAGTATTTCAAATAAGGTTAATTCTGAAAGAGCTATTTTCCATTATTCCCCATTTAAAATAGGGTTGGTAAGCACATGATTTAACAAATGCTTGGTATGGGCATTCATCAGTAGCCTACCTATGGTCCTAAAATGAATACATTTAAAATAAATTTATATAGACTGTGAGTTTGACCTTCTAGTCCAGTGTCAGACATCAAAATACATTAGCTATTTTAAAGAAACCATTCAGAAAATGGCAGCTATGTTAAATTGCCTATTTCAATGAATTCCAATTTTTGTTTTTTAAAATGAAATGATCAGCAGTCCTCATATAATGCAATGCTTTGTTGTCTTCATAATTTTATTTATATAGTTTATAATTACAATTTATAAGTATTTTCATGATGTACTGTGACATTGTAGAGCAAAAATGTTAATATGATGTAATATAATAAATAGTCCTAAATCCTACCTTATGGCTTTACCTTTTATTTAAGTTTGCCACTGGGAAATTTAAAGTACCTGCATCAAAACGCAAGGTTGTCTAATTGTGAATTGCGTGTTCCAATATACTTTTTGGCATTTTACGTGAGACGCCGGTGCGGCGGTCATTAAAGTAAACATTTCCCAGTGAAAAGGACAAGGTATGACCATCAGTCTTTTCCCTTCAAAAAGCATCACAGATCCATCTCTCTCACTCTTTCTTTCTTTCTCACACACACTTAGCTTAGTCTGTGCTGATGATTTGTCATGTTATCTCTTGCACTCACATGTAAACAGTTTATTTAGTGTTTTCGGATTCTTCCTGCTGCATGAAGACACTGACACAAGCTGAGCAGAACCAGGCCTCCACTACAAGATCCACACTTAGTGATAACCCTGAAACAGTGTATTAATAATACACACACACACACACACACACACACACACAAGAGATAGAAAAGTAGTCCTGCAGGACCAGATCTGTGTGTGCTGATAACCTTCAATCACGGCATTAATAATGCACAAAACACACAGGATTAGTGTCATGCATGAGTGAATACTGGAGACAAGACACTCTGTGGTTTAGATTAGATTAGAGTAGAAAAATTATCATCAATGCAGTAACATACACACACTCTGAACTCTGATCATGCTGACTTTAACTCTTAACAGTAATGACCTTTCATGACATCATTACATTTAGCTGCAGAAGAAGTGGCTTTATTTTAAAATTACTGATAAATGAGGAGGGGACATGTTCCAAAATGTTCGTTTATCTTGTTGTTAACTAAAGACTACATCATATTGGATTGCTTCATATTATCAACTTTAGACCTACTATATAACCTTTTAGTTTTCAAACAGAAACAATTATTTTAAATTAAAATGTAACACATTTGGCACAATAGCAAGTACTATGTGCTATGATAACTGGATGACCTCTATGGAGAAACATAGTATAGGGCAGCATTTTGCTTTTGGGCCTCTTCATGGACTCTTACTCTTGTGCTGGTGCATAGTCATGTTTCTCAAACTGTTCCCACACAGTTGTCTAAAATGCATAGCTTAACTTTCATTCATTCATTATCTCCCGCTTTATCCTCTATTAGGGTCGCGGTGGGGTTCCCCATGCCCATCCAGGGGAGAACATCTCGGGCGCTGGGCAGATACACCCAGGACAGGGCGCCAATCCATCGCTAGGCACACACTCACTCACACAGACACACTCCATATGGGGCAATTTTGAGAATTAATTGACTTGATCCATGTTTTTGGACTGTGGGAGGAAACCGGAGAACCCGGAGGAAACCCACGCAGACACGGGGAGAACATGGAAACTCCACCCAGATGGGGATTCGAACCGGGAATCCCTAGCGCTGAGAGGCGAACGTGCTAGCCACTAAGCCACCGTGCCGCCTCATAGCTTAACTTGATTTATTTATTGCATTTGTGGCACTGGGACACCTGTCTCAATGTCTGGTATTGTCTTTGTATTTGTACTAGATGTTTGTTATTTGTTACTAATCTGTTAATTATCTGCATTGCATTGGTCGTTTTGCCTAAAATACTGTAGTATGATATGTAAAGTATATTTTTTTTTGTACCCTGGTAAAAGTTAATTTTGTGCATTTTTACACATTTTACCTTTTGAAATGTCAATGTAAATTGGTCCTATAAGTGTCTGTGTGTCTGTATGAGTGAGTGTGTGTGATGGATTGGTGCTGGGTGTGTCTACACAGCACCTGAAACGATGGACATGGGACCCCGCTAGTATAGAATTAAGCAGACGATGATGAGATTAATATTTAATTATATTATATTATTTCTTGTACGTGTTATTTACATTAGTTTCATTGTTAGATTCTTTGTGTTATTTGATACATGCATTTGTTTTATGTAATCTTTGATATTTAAAAAAAAACAACTGAATATTTAAAACACTATATGCTATAATGTAATAATACTACTAATAATTAATTATAATTTTATTTTATATAATGACCATATAAAATAAACATTTAAATAAATGAACAAAGGCAAGCCTTTGCTGTAACCTGCCAAAGGTTGTTTTTTAAAACACAAATTTTTTAAACCCATTTTTTTTGTGTGTGTGTGTGTGTGTGTGTGTGTGTGTGTGTGTGTGTGCTCACACATAAAAGAGCATTTCTTTGTGTGCGTTAGTTAACTGTATTCTCTCTGTGACGGTCAGGTACAGTGCAGATAAACATTTAGCCCCCCACTGTAGAAAATCTATATGTACAATAACCTGAGTGCAAATTTACATGGACTATTTTTGGTAACAATAGTTTTTATAAAAATATTTCTCCTGCGAAACATTTTAGCGCGTTTGTTATCAGTAATGAATGAGCCATGTCAGGAATACGTTTCACCATTACTGCCAACTTAGCTTGCGGTTTTTCATTTCACGTGTGTGTGCGTGTGCATGCATGTGTCTGTGTGTGTTCATGCATATGTGTGTATGAGTGTGTGTGCTTGCACAAGTGCTATGTTTTACTTTACACAGCACAGCCTTTATTGGAATTCAATAATAATCATTTTAGCAGGTTGTGTGTTTTCATTTATGCTGTATCTATGGGGTTATTGTCAGTATACTCTGTATCAGAGCTTTGTAAATTCTTAAAAACACTTATTTTACCATGTGACTAACAGATGTCTAATAAGTAGTAACTTCAAAACAATACTGTTATATGTTAATAAATATACATACCCTATATTTATTTAGCAAAACTAGGAGTGATAATTTATGTAATATGTAATTTATGCACTCATCTCGAAGTCAAGTTGTTTCGGTAATTTTTTTCAGCATGTTTGTGTATATGGTTGATGGATAAATGTGTAGAAGTGAAGAGGATCTAATGGATCTAGAGGATTATCTGTGTTAGTACTGGTAGCAGACAGGGAGACTGCTCTGCTTCACAGGATCATTAATAACACACGCACACACACACTGGTCAAGTTTGTAAGAATATTCCAACACATATTATTCACATACACCATACACTGAAAAATAAAGCAGTGCTATGGATGAAATGGTACCTAAATAGAAATGGTGCAAAACTATAGAGGAATGCTATACCTTGTTGTACACATATACATACTTATATGGGTGCAGTACATTCTGGGTGTGTGTCTTTTAATGACAAAAAAATAAAAGGAACAGAAGAATCTGAACATTTAGTGACCTTC
Organism: Corydoras sp. C115; assembly: GCA_019802505.1. Lineage (NCBI taxonomy): Eukaryota > Metazoa > Chordata > Actinopteri > Siluriformes > Callichthyidae > Corydoras > Corydoras sp. C115. The sequence continues at coordinate 255,470 of JAFMOC010000126.1, read as the reverse complement.
ATGGGATCTCAAAGTCTACTGACCCTCATGTGACCCTCCTGCTGTGAAATCTGTATGTGTGTGTAAGTGTGAGCTTGGCTGAAGTATAGTGTTTCCTCTCTAGAAACTATTTCTATTCAATCCTTCTTTTTTGTGTGCATTTGTGTGCATTTGTGTGTGTGTGTGTGGGTGTGTCACATTTTGCTCTTGTGACAAAATAAAAAAATATATATCACAGACTCTGTAAAATTAAACAGATAATAGACATGACTTGAAGCATTGCTCTATAATATCAGACTGTTCTGAAACATGCCTGAAATTAATAAAAAATAAATAAGTTTTTTCCCCAAAATGTATTATACAATTAGTTTAGCTGGTGGGCTTCTTCGGCCTTAAAATCACAGACTGATGTTGATTCTATTTTGAATTCTAATTACATCATTCCAAATGGTCTATCCGCTTTGTTTTATAGTGTTTCCGTCGGTTGCACCTCTTCCAGCATGCTTTTTCTTATTAAAGCATTTAACCAATAACATTTCAGCATCATAGGTTTCCAGATTTTAAATATTTTTGCTTACACCATCAGAATGAATTTTGGTGGCCCAGTAGCATTAAATCAGCGTAGATCAACCTGTTGCTTCAATCATATTTTGAGTTGGCAATACCAGTGCCTTCTAGCAGGCTAAGGTTATATCAGCATATTCATACCCTCTGATTGGAGAGTCAGTTTGATGACATTTTTAGCCAATTGAAACTAATTACATAAATACAGCTCATAAAAAAATGCTCCGATGGCAATAGAAAAGGACTTCTCAATAGAACTAATAGAACTAAACCTCTTTTAAAGAAAAAAGGAGAATGGTGTACAAATCAGGATTTGATCTGAATTTGTGGTTAGTGTTATTATACTGAATAATATTGCAATTTTCTGAGGTTATTGTTGATAAGTTTTTATATGTGGCTACACTAAATGAGGACCGGAGATAGAATTCCACAGGCTTAGTATCAGGCTATATTTACACATTATTTTGAATTAATTGAAACACACTTGTTGGCCAACAGTTTTCTCGTGGTCAATTTCTGCAGCTTAAAAAGTGCACACACGTTCATTAGGCAGAGCCATGTCAGATGCATTAATTAGTCAGATTTTGTTTTTCATGCTTCACAAAGTCTTAGAAAATTTTAGCAAATACATCTTCAGGCCAGGCTTATGGGTCTTACCGCATGTGTATGGTAAGAATTAAACATTCAAAAAATTGTTATCACTCGACAAGTGTTTCTTCACTGATTTCTAACTTATTTCTGTTCAAACTTGAGAAAAAATGTCTTGAAATTTTTATATAATGTTGTAAGCAGAACAACTTTTTACCTAAAAAAGCTATTCTTTGTGTTATTCCTTGTGGAATTGGACATTATTTTCTTTCGTCACATAGTATCAGATGTTTCATATTTATTGTGAGAATTTCGTACTATTAGATGGGTATAATCCCAGCTGTGTCAGAAAGAGGTCAGGTGTGTAAGAGTTTTCTCAGGGCTGTAGTGCTTAGTATTATAAAGATACTACTATGTAACTATAGCTGCAGCCTTAAGGCATGTGTGTTTTATATATTTCTGACAACTTAGCTGGTGTTTTTCTTTCCTTTTTTTCACACCAAAATTATTCAGGAGTGTGAAAGATCGCAGTGTTAAAAAAAAAAAAGTTTGATATTTTTTCTGTCGAATAATACCTCGACTTAAAAAGGCAGTCCTAATTTACTAAATATAATGATGGTGGCTAATGAAAACACTGAAATAATTATTTTCTTTGTTAATTAATTAATGATACATGGGGTTTAGCAAAACACATAATTCACAATGGAGTTGGGATTAGTGTGAATGTATCAAAGAGATCTGACATGGAGAGGGTGAGTCTTAGTGACTTGGAAATCTTTTCCAAATTGAACAGCATATTTAAGGTAGGTGCATTATGTATATTTGAACATAATTTTTTTATACAAGTCCAAATAACTTTTGTTTGCATTGCAGGTTAAGCTTTAAAATACAATATTGTAATAAGTCTGGATTTCTTTTTTTGTAATATTCATGCATAAATATATTCAGTTCACAAATTTTAAGTGATGAAATATGTGATTTTCTATTTACATTGATCAAAAATGTCTAAGAAGGGTTGCATTCATCACATGTTTTTTTTTTTTTTTTTTTTTTTTTTTTAAACAATTTACACATTGACAGTAAAGATTCTCCAATCTCTCCTCCTAGACATTGTCTATGGCCAGTTGCACCCAATGTTATTCTGCTTGTAATGAATGAAGTAGCATAACATACTCTGAATAATTACAATTTAAAGAATATTTCAGTGTCTGTAATTGTGTGGGATGACATAAGATGTGCTTTGGGCTGGTCTTACCTAAAATGTTGCTTGAGAGATTTCCTTTTACTGGGTTTAGAGTTTTAGAGGGCTTTTTAATGAAAATTTTGAAATGTTTTGTTATACTGGTGAGAATAAGATATAATAAGATAAATATTCTGCACATATTTTTAATGTGAGTGTATGTAAAATATAACATGTTTGTGTTTTATAGTTGATCTAGAACACATGAGGACAGTGAAACTAGACAGACATCAGCGCTTCTGTCAGGAGAATGCCATCATGAGTCAATATGTTTCTGCCAAAACCGGAGACTCGGTCGGTAATGCACATTCACACATGCAGTTTGAGCAAATATTATTTACTTTTTAATATGGATGTTCCGCATGTTTGAAGAGTGACTTTCAACTAACTGTCTTAAACTTTATTTTGTGTGTAAATTACAGGTGGTCCTCTGCTTTCACAGAATAGCTGCTGAAATTTTGGGAATTAAACTAAATAAAGCAGAAATAGAGCAATCTCAGGTAAGCATTTTCTACTCCTACATGTGTGTGAATGGAATTTAGCTTGATCACTGAACTAGCAGAACCAAAGAGTATCATAATATCAATAAAGCAAAAACCAATGTTTGCTTAAATAGCAAATTCTCACCAACATCACATGATGTAAAATCCCCTTCATCACATCCCTGTTTAATCACAATTCATTAATTCATTCACTTATAGAGTCTTTTAAGGCTTTAGGGGTACTTCCCCTGTAGCACTGAGGAAGCCTAAGCAGAGAAAGAGAGAAAATAACTAAATATTTAAAACTAAATATGACTATAAGTGTAAATACAGAGGTCCTTATTCACAATAAATACAATCCAAATACAAACTGCAATTTATTATATTGATACATAAATCAATATAAAATCACTGCAAAAAGAATGTTGGATTGGATGTTAGTTTGTGCTGTGTGTTATATAAGTGAGTTTGAAGGATGAAGGGGGTTGAACTCGGTCTGTTGGGTGAGTGGGAGTAATCTAATTGATGAAGCTTATCTAGAATGTGTGAGTATGCTGAACTCTCATTAACAGTTGTCTGACTTAGAGAGGTTAACATGGGGTCAAGACCCCTGAAAAGCTAAAGAGTACACTAGATCATCCTTGATGTATACTGTGTAGACAAAAGTATTGGGACACGTGCATTGCACGAACATGAGCCTTCCATTCTTATATTCTCTTTTGCAACTACATTAGTTTTTACTATTATTTGAAAGCTTTCTACCTGCTATTGAATATTTTGTGTATTTTCATTCAAGTGCATTTGTAGGCTGTGATGTTGGATGAGAGATCCTGGTTCATCTACATTATATTTCATTACAAAAAAGTTTTATGGGATTAAATTGTGGGCCAGGCAGTGGCTCAGTATTTTGCTCAGTGTTTTGCTCAGTTAGCGCAGTTAGCGCATTTGCCTCTCACCCAGTTTTGGTGTACTTCCCATGTTCTCGCTGTGTCTGCGTGGGTTTCCTCCCACAGTCCAAAAATATGAATTCAAGGTAAACTGGCTGCTCTAAATTGCCCGGAACTATATTTCCCCCATATAGTGTGCATGATTTTGTGAGTGAGTGTGCCCAGTGATAGATTGGCGCCCTGTCCTGGGTATATCTGCCCAGCACCCAAAACTTTCTCCCTTGGATAGTCATCGGGAAGCGATGTGAAAGATAATGAGATGGTTGCACTTTTCAACTTTTTAGTAATGTTGCTTTCTGCCTCCTGAGCCTTCTCATTTCATGTATGTCCCTGCACAGACACACAAACATTTATCTATTATTTATTATCTATAGATCTATTATGTTATCTGCTTCTTTGACTTTGCCACTAATTCAGCAATCAGCAATAAAACATGGCTCTGCTGCTACCTCTTTCTCTCACCAGCTTCAGGCCACTTAAATGAATAGAAACCAATATTTCTCCTGGGGAGATGGGGAGCAGTTATTTCCAACTGGCATAAAGTTAATGGAGAATACTGTAGTGTGATCTTGGGTTAGGCTTGGAAGTTTCTCATGACTGCTGATCTGTAATAAGAGATCAGAGAAAATATGATTTGAAATACTGTACTTAAAACACTCACCTGTACCATCATGACTCCTCTAAATGAACCCATTTCTTATGAAAACAAAGAATTCATATTTTTTCATATGTTCATATATTTCGCAAAAAATCTGATGTAAATATCACAATGCTTTTTCTGAACTTTTTGATCAAGCTCAGTATAAAATAAAATGGTAAAAAAAAATCCTCATAAACAAATCCTTCCATCAAAACTTATTTACATACAATTGTAAGGCCTGACGCGAAGCGGAGTGGTGTTGCACCTCTTTCCCATGATTTATTTACAATAATTCATAACCTTGAGTGGCTTGTTGCTTTTATAAAATGGTTATAAAACCAAATTTAAAAGAGAAAAAAAAGATTTAATTCATAAATATGTCTATTTAAAACAAAACTATTAATAAACAGTTTTTTCACCCTGTAATATAGTCCATTATTTTATGTGAATCTGTAAACAACGGGATACTGTCTCAGTGATCACCTGGAAATGGTTCGCAGTTTATACTGGTTTAGATAAACCCATTAATAGTTAATTATTTAAGATAATGTTCTATTGCATTTGCTCGTTTTCTGGTGAGCTGGAAAGGGATGGTTTAGAGCCTTTTTGTTTTTGTTGTCCAGCGCTTGCAAAAATGTTGCTCCAGCATCTTATCTCAATTAAGTTAGTATGATTCACTTCGGTGGCCACTTACAGACATAATTTGCCTTGCTACAAGTAATTTTTACTAATACCCTGGAGCATTGATATAAATGTTAAGTGAACCGAGTTGTGCTAAATTGCCAATAATGTCAAGGCTATACAAACCGCACAGCCAATCAGAATGACACATTTTATTATATTGAATTTTGCATAGTCATTTATTTTTTGAGATAAAATATCTAGAATTATATGTGAGTGGAAGAAGTAATTGTTCCTTGGGTTGTAGTATCTAATGTGCTTACTTGTAGAGCGATACATACAACCTGAGCGTTTCTGGGTGTTTGACTGGCAGCTTGTATGGATTTTACTCCAATCCTTTTTTAGAACAGTTTCAACTCTGGAATGTTGGTGAATTTCCTCACATGAACTGCTTTCTGCAGGCCCTTTCATAACTCCACAAAATTTTAGCTGGAATCTGGTCAGAATGTTAACTAGGCCCTTTCAAAACATTTTTTTTAATTAAAAAATAACTAATAATTGTTTTTCATTAAACTTAGAGAATACAGGTGCATGGTGTGGGTCAATATGTTTTCAGTCGTTTTTATTGAGTAGACTGAAAGGAGACATACAGTGAGAAAAATAAATATTTGACACACTGATTTGCTGATTTTGCAAGTTTTTAGATTACAAAACCTATAACATTGTCCCTGCTGTATAAAATTTTTTTTTTTCCATTCAAAAAAACCTTTGCTCCTGATTGTCCTTATTTTTATTACCTTATGACCTTTCTATTCCTGTGTTTCCCCCTTTTTCTCTTTATTTCTGTTTGTGTTTGTATAGCGCATCGTGAAAGCTGAGCTGGTGGATTATCCCCAGGATGAGGGATCAATTAATCAAGGGACCAATCAGAGCAAGATCTGCTCTGTTCAATAACAGAAGTATATATGTGTGGATTGTAGATTGTTAGCACTATGGGAATGGGACAGGAGCAATTAGTAGCAGTAAAGATTAGAATTTTAGATGCTTTTAGTTGTAGTGGATATCAAATGTCACCGCCCCAAATACTTTAAAACAAGATTTCAAATCTGGAAATCTATCATGTCCTGTGTACATTAATGCAATATTTTACCAAGAAGTCAGCTTGTTCATTTACATAGCTAACAATAGATGGCACCCAGGGCTCAACCCTCAAAAATAGGTTATTTAAAAAAAAATACATTATAAACAAAAATATAAGTGTAAATTACACAGCGGTAAACAGTGAAATACATTTATACAAGCTGTGTAGAATATGTAAAGTCCTGAAAGCAAAATGTAATGCTCTGTTCTCTTTTCCTTGTTTGTGTATAGCGTGTTGTGAAGGCGGACATAGTGAACTACAGTCAAGAATCAGTTGCTCGGACAGTCAGCGCTCCTCGAAGTTCAATGTGTGTTTTACAATAAGCAGTACGTACCAATATGCTGGTCTTTAACTCTCACAGAAGGTGTTAAAGGTGTGTGCGTGTGTGTGTGCATGTGTGTGTGCGTGTGTGTGTGTGTGTGTGTGTGTGTGTGTGTGTGTGTGTGTGTGTGTGTGCATGCATTTGCGTGTGAGAGTAGGAAGAGAGAGAGAGAGAGCGCGAGAGTAATCATTGTATTATTTTCTATTTTCCTATTTCTTTTAATTTTTCCAACTAGTGGCTGTGTATACCATGTAATGTGTGATATTGTGTGTAGCAAGCTTGTCCTCAACTACAGTTCAGACACAGCTGCACTACACGGCTTTAAACTAAATTTCTATCCTTACTAACATGATTACACTTATTTAAAAAAAAATCTGTTAATACAGAGGTCTGTTGCATACTGAAAATCACCCCCAGAGCTTTAAAATGACACATTCTTGAAAAATATTTTTGAGTTGTGGGTATTCTACTTGTTGTTTTAGTAGTCCCTAAACATTTTTGTAAAAATGCATGTAACTTCATATTATATTGTAGGAACTGGATCATTAAAGTAGTGCAATAATTTCCAAGAAATCATTGGTTTTCAGAAGAAGCAAATGGCTTCTAAAAGTCAGTCTTTGTCATCAAGAATCTCTGAGGTACTGTTATCACTAATCTATCCCATATTGTTACATGAGCAGCAGTAATTATTCTGTTGTTCATGTGTTTTGTGGCTGAAAGTACACACTATCTGCATTTATCTGCAATCCCTGCATTTGAGTCTTTTTTGAGTTGAAACATCAACTATTTTGAGTTGAAACATCAAACAACATAAGCTGTCCATTCAAAATATAAAAAAAAACTTTAGGAAAAATGTAAAAAAGTTATATTTAAGATATTACTTTTTGTAAATTAGATTATAATTAAGCTCTGCTGACAATAGGAGAGTGATTCATTGATTAGCGTGTTATGTTGACATTTAGAAGGAAATGATATTATGCAGCTGCTAGAGCTGGGTGGACAATTCTGTAAATTAATGTCTGTGCCTCAGACATTAAGACACTGAACATGATTGCTTTATACACATGATTGGTAAAAGTAACCCAAATTTGACCAAAATAAACAGTAGAATTCACATTGCCATTTTCAATTGTGAGTTGGCCCACCATCATCTGTGCTGCTGCAATCCTATACAGATCTGGTCTATGCCAAATTGAAATTCATTAGACTTTAACATTAACGGTGTTTATACACGTATCTGGATGTTTTTGTGTTCACATGTGCACAGTATTTTGTGTTGTTGGGACCAACACCTTTGGGACTACTTTACTCTGGGACCATATTACTGTTTATTATATTATAATAAATATATTGTCCTTAAAATGTATGTATGTTAGTCCAGAGCTGCTCTTTAGCTACATACTTTAGAATCTGCTTAACTGTTCTTTTTTTCCTTGTTAACATTTTTAGAGTTTTGTATGTCAAAACTTTAAGATTAATATGTTTGCTGTACAAAATCACACCCAGTCATGGCATATTGGTATATTCTTGTCATTGCATGGTTGTCCAGTGTCCAGTACTCATTTATGACAAAATAAATTTGTTAATCCAGAACTGACTGTGGAAAACATTTGAAAATGTTTTATTGATGTGACAGAACATGCTGTTGATGTGACAGATCAAGAGCATGCATTGGGCCAAGCACCTGCACTGGACATACAGCTTTCAGTCCAGTAATGCATCATGTAAGGAATCTGGTCCGCTGAATATCTCATGCTTTTAGTCCATATGGATAAACTACATATCAGTTGGTCCAGTGATTTGAATAGAAGTCGCTATAGGGTGATGTTTTTTGCATTGAATGGCCAAACTGCATTATTAATAACCCTGGCAGTTTTAAAACATATGAGCCTACTATTGTATTAACAGGTTTTATCGACATGATTGTACACTAAGACAAAATGTACCAAAAAATACCACATAAAAGAATGATGTGAATAAATTTGAAAGAAGCTATTTTCAGATACATATGGATAAAATGTTGAACGGATGTAGACTGGCTTTGTAAATATCAGCTTATTATATTACTTCAAACTTATACTGTCATTTTTCCATTTTATATTAAATAGTTGCTTTCCGAATCACTGTTAGATCAAATGCTGTGATATGATGCTGCTGTATAATTTGTGGTGATCTCTTGTATTTTTCTACAATTGTTTAAAAACAAGCATTGATTATTTAAAATGATATTTTAGATCTGTGCCCTTAGGTAATGCAATATTGTAAATTCTATAATTAGAAATGTAAATTGTGCTGTTTTCTAAGCGTTATTAAAGTGTTTCAACCAATGAAATAGTTTATTGTTCTCATTAATATTTCTACTTTCTTTGGAATGGTAAAGGGTTTTTTGTAACCCTGATATGGGAATACTGTTGCTGTGGCACACACAAAATCATGTGGTGAATGGTGATCATCCAACATTAATATGCTTAAAATTGGATTGTATGTTATTGGGTGTAATACAATCTGGTCTTGTCGGGTCATCAGAGTGGATGGAAACTTTAAAAATGCCTTTATTTGCAGTCACTAAAACAGATTAATTTAAACAGGAAATAGAGGAATTTTTAAAATCAAATAGTTAAATATTTTCCTCTGGTCATTTTGCAATGTCACTTTGTAGATCAAACATATTGATCATTTGATTTCCATTTAAAATAATCTTATTGTATAATTAAACAATATAAATAATGTGCCTATGCATTTTAGGAGTGTAATATCTGAAAATGGTGATGTGTATGATCTTTCAGAAGCTTTTTTTATGTTAAATGTCTGGACTCTGATGTTACATACAAGCTTCTAATGGCAGGAAAAGAATAATAGTCCTGCTGTCTATTCAGACAGGTGTGTGCTTGTGTGTGTCCTGTTGTGAAACAGGCCCAATGTGCCATTTTTTATTTCAGGTGTGACAATGCAGTGCTAAAGAGGAGCCGACCCTAGGGAATAAAGCCATGTGTGAAACACAACCGTAAGAGCTGTAATTTCAGTCAGTCTCTCTGACACTCCTAATGAGAGGAAAAAGGCCTTTGTGTGTTAATGCGCATTTAAAAAGAGCTCTAAATAGAATGGGATAGATGATAGCCTATATTAGCTGTAAGAGGTGTTGATGTTTCCTATATTAATTACTGCTTTAACTATTTATTTATTTATAATGATATTTATTAATTCACCCAACCATTGACTTTGTTTTACTTTTTTGGCCTATATGTCTGATATGGCATTATATACAGTGGATTAATTAAGTATTAAACACATCAAATTATTACTCAGTTAATTTATTTTTAACGGATCTATTAACATGACATTTTTTTATCAGATGTCAATAGCAGCCCAAATAATACGCACATACAAAAAATGAATGAGTTCATAAATGTATGTAAGAAGGAAAATTATGAAGAATAAAACTCATGAAGAAAAGGAGGTGCATAAATCAAAGGAAAGCCAAAAAACAGCTAAAATTTTCTGTATTTAGAAAGCAATCCCGCCCCGATCTGTACAAATTAATATAATTTGGTTTAGTCCTTATTGATGACGTAAAAGGTGTTTCATTACCAAGGTTTCAGACAAGCTGCATCTCGTGATGGCTGAAAGCAAAGATCTCCCTCAAGACCTTCGGAACCTCATTCATGCAAAACTGACAGTATTGGTTACAGACATTTTTAAACTTCTGAATGTTCCAGTTAGTACTGTTGGGGCCATTCTCTGAAAGTGGAAAGAACATCAACTTACCATAAACTGGCCAAAACCAGGTGGTTCTTACAAGATTTCTGACAGAGGAGTCAAAAGAAAAAATCAGAGGAGTTGTCCAAGAGCCAAAGGCCACATGTGGAGAGCTTCAGAAAGACCTAGAATTAGCAGGTAAAGTTGTCTTAAATAAAATAATGCACGCAACTGCCATGAACACTCACTGTGCAATACTCCATTGCTAAATAAAAAGAATGTTAATGCTTGTTTAATGTGTAACATTAAAGTAGGCACGTCAGAAATACTGGGAGAATACTAGTTTGGTAAGACAAGATCAAATTATAACAATTAGGATTGAACACACCATGAATAAAGTAAAAAATATCACTGCAGATTACATTAATAAAATAATATGGTACTGGGCTCAGTAGCACGGTGGCATAGTGGTTAGTATGTCTGCCTGGGGATCCAAGTTTGAATCCTGATCTGGAATTTCCATGTTCTCTCCATGTCTGCATGCGTTTTCTCCAGGTTCTCCCATTTCACTCTGCATGGGTTTTTTCTGGCTTCTCCAGTTTCTTCCCACAGTCCAAAAAGCATGAATTCAAGGTAAATTCACTGCTCTAAATTTCTTCTATATATGTGCCCAGCAATAGATTGGCACCCTGTCCTGAATGTGCCCAGTGCCCAAAATGTTTTCCCCTGGATTTGCATGGAGAAACACCCAGCGACCGTAGTCCCTAGTAAATGATTAACTGGAAGATCATGAGATGAGCTGTGATGAATAAATTCTTTAATGAGTTTGAACTAAACCAGCACTATCATGCATGAGCAATCATGGCATGTTGGTCTGTTAATCTCTTGTACTAATTTTTTTAAATGATATTTCACTTTACTCCTTTGATTGTGGCTGACATTTCGCAGCTGTATAGCACAAACCATATGCTAGTTATGGACACTGGCAGTCCTGCTGGCCTGTGCTTTTCAACAGGGCAAATGCTGAAATAAACATTTCTATTGAAGTTTGACTTTTAATAGTTTAATTTAGCCGACCTCTGAATGAATTAACGGCTTGCTTTCTGTGTTTGTCATTAAAAGGGTCCAGTGGCATAGCGTCAAACGACGTGTTGCTTTTGGCCATGCGCTTTGACCTGCGCGCTGTTTGTTTCCATTACGGGTAGTGGCGGGAAGTTAAAGGGCTCGTGCGACTCCTGTTCGTCTCACGACGTAGCAACTGACAGGCCGCACTCGCGTTGTTTAGACAGGTGGGTTTTTTTAAAAAGCGTTCGACGCGGCAACTTTCTTCTGAAGAAAAGACAGACTGCGAGGAAAGAATAATACATTGTGAAAAATAATGCTATTTAAAATGGCAAGAGGGATAAAGATTTGACATATGGGTGGAGGTCGACGGGGATTTTAGTCTGAATTAATTTGTCAATCCATTTCCCTTCTGCTTGGCGTGAATGATGGCCAATTTGTTCAAAATGTCAGTTTAGCGTGAAGCACAGACGGACTGAATGGTTCTGCTGTTGGCTGAAGAGACATAAACGGCTCATTAGCTCTCCAAAACGGTGCGAAACATTAATACTTTATTTAATATGCTACAAGTACAAGAAAAAAAAGTTGGGTGACTTAAGCCTTTTCTGCCTTTTAGTGTTTCCTTTGTGCACTTTCAATATAGTGTAAAAAATGACATAAGACTATTGTGGGACTTAAATCATGTATAATTTCGGGCGCTAGAGTGGTTAGCTACTTAGTGGTCAGCATGTTCAACTTTTAGGCTGGGGATTCAGGTTCGAATCCCAATCTGGGTGGAATTTCCATGTTCTCTCCGTGTCCAGGTTCTCCGGTTTCCTCCCACAGTTCAAAAACATGGAATTACGGTAAATTGAATGCTCTGAGTGTGAGTGTTCCCAGAGATAGAGTGGCCCCCTGTCCTGGGTGTATCTGCCCAGCGCTCGAAATGTTCTCCCTTGGATGGGCATGGGGAACCTCACCTCTGACCCTAATATAGGATAAAGCAGAAGATAATGAATTAATAAATGAATGACAAGCATCAGTCTGGCATGAAATTTATTGATTTAACAGCAGCTGTCTGAACACTGAACACGTGTCCTGTTTTGACTGTTTTTTTTTTATTGGGGCAGCACGGTAGCTTAGTGGTTAGCACGTTCGCCTCTCAGCGCTAGGGATTCCCGGTTCGAATCCCCATCTGGGTGGAGTTTCCATGTTCTCCCCGTGTCCACGTGGGTTTCCTCCGGGTTATCCGGTTTCCTCCCACAGTCCAAAAACATGGATCAAGTCAATTGAATTCTCCAAATTGCCCCATATAGAGTGTGAGTGAGTGTGTGCCCAGCGATGGATTGGCGCCCGAGACATTCTCCCCTGGATGGGCATGGGGAACCCCACCGCGACCCTAATAGAGGATAAAGCGGGAGATAATGGATGGATGGATATTTTGCTTGTTTATAGTGCTCGTTATGTTAGTAAGCCTCACCTGCTGTTATTGGTCACATCTCCATCTCCATTTTGTGACTCAGTCCTTTTTAGGTTCTGGTTTTTCATGTTGTTTGTTGGGTTGTGTTCTGCGTTATTTTACTGCTGCTGTCCGGCTTCAGTTCATCTTCTATTAGTATGTAAGCATTATCTTCATTTTCTTTCTGCCTTCGCACTGAATTCTTTTTACTGCATGTGCTTTCTCTCTTGTTTTCCAATCCTTTGATTCATGTTGTCCTCTTGGTCTCCTCACTGCAACTAGGAGGTAGCATATCACAGAAGTCCATTAAAAAAATTCTGTACTAACTGAAAAGCACAAATACAAAAAACAAAGTTATTTATTGTAAGAGGTTCTGAGAATAGAAAAGATAACCTATTTAATAAAATGCAACCTCTATCTGGCTTGTTATTGATGCTAGTAGTTAATTAATAATAGTTATTATATTTCTTAACCGATATGAACTTAAAATAGTCACATCCAGTTTTTTGTGAATGTCTGCATCAATTTATTGTATCATGAATTTATAAATGACATGTTTGTTTAATACTAGCAAACAACCTATTTATTGTTTGTTTAATAAAAATATAAGTTTTTATTGTTTTTGTTTTTTTACTTAATCACAATTTAGGGACTTTTTACAAATATTGCAGTGAAGATCTCAGCTTGACTGAAGATTTAAATTAAAAGGTTAAAAAGCAAAACCCCCAACGGTTAAAAAATCCCACCCACAATTATTTAATATTGAGCTCAGTTTCATTTTTATGAGGACCTATGAAATGGCCTACCTTGACTTTGCCAGTGTGTTTGTCCCACATGGGATTTTTTGATCCCATGAGTGGGGTTTTGAGTGGAGAATAAGTGCTTATTGTAAAGGAGAGATCTCTAAACTCTGCCAGAGTGTGTCTGTTTTATGAGTGTTTTGAGAGTGATGTCAGACATTAACAATCACATTAACCATGAGGGTGCTGGCTGTTTTGCATTTCTACAACTCTGACCTGAAACTAAATCCTCTGTAACCTTTACACGCTGACCGGTTTTTAGGATTTTACAGAAACAGAGAGGCTTTGTGGGAATTTGGTTTATCATTCTGGCTGAGCTTTTTAACACCAACAATATGGTGTATGCACAGGAAATGTAAATAAATAAAATTCTAATATTAACACCTGATATGTGAGTGGTCAGGGCAGACAGCTACAATTATTTAGATGGGCAAAATTGTTCAAAATTTGGAAAGATAGTCAAAAGTAGTGCTGGGGATCCAGTTTCAAATCCCAATCTGGGTGGAATTCTCCCCATGTCCACGTTTTATAAATCATTAAATTAGTATTATTGACTTAATAACTTCCTGGTTCGAATCCCAAACTTGGTGGAGTTTCCATGTTCTCCCCGTGTCCGTGTGGGTTTCCTCCGGGTTCTCCGGTTTCCTCCCACATTCCAAAAAAACATGGATTCAAGGTAAATTGAATGCTCTAAATTGCCCCATATAAAGTGTGTTTGTGTGTTTGTGCCTGTGTGAGTGTGTGGCCCATGATAGATTAGAGTGTTTTATTTTTTTTTTACAGTTTTCTGAACAATTACATATTTAAATATAATTAAATGTTTATTAATATGATATCTGGTGAAAAAAAAAAAAAAAAAAAAGGTTTTCAGGGCGGAGGTATACAGGTCAGGTAAACTGTGGCACCTGCCTAACTTTTACAGTGCTATTTACCTCTCTCTCCATTACATTGAAAATGGAGAGAGAGAGAGAGAGAGAGAGCTCTCTCTAACCTCCCTTCTACAGGCTCCGTCCATCATGCCCTTTCACCACATTTATAATTACTTAAACAACAGATTTAGCTATTAAGGGTTGAACATATGTTGTTCATTCATTCATTATCTTCCGCTTTAGCCTATATTAGGGTCACGGGGGGGGGTTCTCCATACCCATCCAGGGGAGAATATTTCGGGCGCTGGGCAGATACACCCAGGACAGGGCGCCAATCCATCGCTGGGCACACACTCACGCACACAGACACTCTATATGGGGCAATTTGGAGAACTCAATTGACTTCCATGTTTTTGGATTGTGGGAGGAAACCGGAGAACCCGGAGGAAACCCACGTGGACACGGAGAGAACATGGCAACTCCACCCAGATGGGGATTCGAACCAGGAATCCCTAGCGCTGAGAGGCAAATGTGCTAACCACTAAGCCACCGAGCCGCCGTGTATGTAATTAAATATGATAATTACAAATTGAACCTCAAAACTTACATGTACAGATTTTTAGACATACAGTCATGGCCAAAATCTCGTTGTATTTGACCTCTGTAATCACTTTAGATATTAAAAGCAATTACTGTGATTGTGAAGCTACAATCAAACACTGATTTGTCAATAAAAGGCAGAGTCAGGGAAGTGGGTGAGGTTATGGATCTCACCTGTGCCTTAAGGACTAGAAGTTCGTCCAAATGGAAGCTGTTTAGAAAATGTGCTTATTAATGTCTGTATGTGTCTGCATCTTTTCACCATCCAGTACATCATATTGGGCTTTTTAAATAAGATCAATGTGTGGGGCTGGCGTATCATGTCAGACGCAAGCTAACATTGCATCCAGGCAATGATGTGGCCAATCACAACGAAATCAATTCTCTTAAGATTCCCAAAAGAATCTACTTTTTTCCAGATGAGCCTAAACATGAAGCTTTGAAAGAACACTTACATTACTTTTGATCATTTTGCAGACGCTTTTATCCAAAGCGACTTACAAGGTGAGCACAGGGTTAATCAGAACATCCCTGGAGCAATGAGGGTTAAGGACCCACATTGGTAACTTCAGTGGACATGGGATTTGAACCCCCAACCTTCAGACTGATAGCCCAAAGCCCTAATTACTGAGCTAACCTCTGTTAGATTTTGACATGTATGCTTTATGTTATCAACTAAAATATGCTGTCTTTCAAGATAACACACATTCTTTTTGTGTTAGATAGCTCAAGCTGGCGCAACATAGTATCTAATATGCACCACTTGATATGTCGTGAGCCCGAATAATATTTTGTATACAGTACACCACTTAGCAACTTGTGCACACCACTTATGTAGTGAGCCTGAAATAATATTGCACTTGCATCACTTCTCATCTGGTGTGCACTACTTATGTAGTGCTCACCACAATATTAAATGAAATGTGATGGGCAAGGTAGCTCAAAAAAATGGGCACGGTAGCTCAGTGGTTAGGGCGTTGGGCTATCAATCTGAAGTTTGGGGGTTCAAATCCCAGGACCACGGAAGTTACCAGTGTGGGTTCTTGAGCAAAGCCCTTAACCCTCATTGCTCCAGGGATTTTGTGATTAACCCTTTGCTCACCTTGTAAGTCGCTTTGGATAAAAGCGTCTGATAAATGACCAAATGTAAATGTAAAATCAAATAGTTACTTACGTCCCTTTGGGGTACCGCACTTTCAT
The DNA here is from genome assembly GCA_019802505.1 of Corydoras sp. C115. Lineage (NCBI taxonomy): Eukaryota > Metazoa > Chordata > Actinopteri > Siluriformes > Callichthyidae > Corydoras > Corydoras sp. C115. The sequence continues at coordinate 239,281 of JAFMOC010000126.1, read as the reverse complement.
TAATGAATCCTTAAACATTCATTCATCCATTCATTATCTTCCACTTTATCCTATATTGGCGGCACGGTGGCTTAGTGGTTAGCACGTTCGCCTCTCAGCACTAGGGATTCCCGGTTCGAATCCCCATCTGGGTGGAGTTTCCATGTTCTCCCCGTGTCCGCGTGGGTTTCCTCCGGGTTCTCCGGTTTCCTCCCACAGTCCAAAAACATGGATCAAGTTAATTGAGTTCTCCAAATTGCCCCATATAGAGTGTGTATGTGTGAGTGAGTGTGTACCCAGGGATGGATTGGCGCCCTGTCCTGGGTCTATCTGCCCAGCGCCCGAGACGTTCTCCCCTGGATGGGCATGGGGAACCCCACCGCGACCCTAATAGAGGATAAAGCGGGAGATAATGAATGAATGAATTTATCCTATATTAGGGTCGCAGGGGGGATCCCCATGCCCATCCAGGGGAGAAAGTTTCGGGCGCTGGGCAGATACACCCAGGATAGGTGTAGGTGCAGATACACGCCAATCTATCGCTGGGCACACACTCATGCACACAAACACACTCTACATGGGGCAATTTGGAGAACTCAATTCACTTGATCCGTTTTTGGACTGTGGGAGAAAACCAGAGAACCCAGAGGAAACCCACACGAACACGGGGAGAACATGGAAACTCCACCCAAATTGTGAATTTGAACCGGGAATCCCTAGTGCTGAGAGGCAAACGTGCTAACCACTAAGCCACCGTGCCGCCTGAATCCTAAACCAATTTAATACAATTGTTTTTAGTTTTAATTATATTTTTAAGATTATTATTTACATACATAAATCTGCAAGCAACATGGTGGAACTGAAAAACTAACAAAAGATTAACATTAAACTAAACATGCTGTTAAAGCTCAACATCAAAAACAAATTATAGAAGAATTATGAGATTATTTATGAGAAAAGACACATCAACCAATCTCAGATTAGTAATGTTGACTATAAAACAGGTAGTTCCAGTCCTTCAATCTGATTGGCTGAGCCAGTTGTCCAGACATGACATTATTGACAATAATGCACACTTCTGAACACTTCACCTTTGTATCAATAATTGATATACTTTATTTTCCAAATGTTTTTTATGAACTCCTTTCTATAATATGGCCTCGATGATTTGTTCTCAATAATGCATGCACTCTTGTATCTTTATTGTTTTACTATAACCAATACAACTAACATTTGTTTTTTTGTTTTACAGTGTAAGCAAGGAATTGTCTTAAAGCTTGTATCTTGCTTTAGCTCTTCATTTACATTCTATACCTATCATGATCTTACATCACTGTGGGTTAAGCATAAGTGAGACATTTATCTTGACTTATAGCATATAGACATGGCAGAATTGGAAAAAGTGAGTAGCCATAGATTCTGACTTACTGACTGCAGAACTGCGAGAAAGAGGCCAAGAGTGTTCATTTCATTTTTATTTGCTTAACTCATCCATCTTCATCTCTCAGACTACTATCATCCCCTCCTTTTCTGTGTTTTAAATGATGCAGCATTCCTCCTCATCCTAATGCTCTAACTGGACTGCAGCCATTTCCAGTGCCACTTTGCTGCCTTTTTTCCTTTTCAAATGCTATTCATATTTGATACAGGCTCTTTGGCTGTGTTTATGTTTTTCAGGTATCACAAGGCGCCCATACACTACCTCCTCATTTATCAAACCTTATGAGTTTTGCTAAAAAGAAAATTATGAAGCTGTGTAATACTTCCCCCAGATTCCATGACCGCAGACTCATCTGTCTCAATCTCCACGCATAAATACTTTTCCTTTAAGGCATGCAAGGTCTGCTGGCTCTACACTGATGGGCCAGCAATTAGTTTATATTCGTAACATGCTAGACCATTAGCTGTATATTTGTGGCATTATATTACCATAGAAAAAACAGCTTTTTTAAACCATACATTTTGAATTATTGACATCAAATGCTACTTTTTTTTGCTACTACAAATATTAATAAAATTTTGTTTTGGTTTTAACATTTGATCAAGAATTTATTGTATGCATTTAAGGTTAAGTTTATGAATCCTGAACCATGAATACAACATGCTGCAACTATACGAAATGCAAAACACTATCCTTTTGGGAAAGTCTAAAGTACAATCTTAAATGTTTGCAATAAACAAGAGCATAACTATTGTTTACTTAATGTACAAACCCTTTCTTAGAGATTTACGTTTTTGTGATTAAAATAGGCAAGTGGTCTCTTAATTTAAAAACGTTAATAGTTAATTATAGGACAATGGCGTTGGTTCATTCTAGTGTTAAAAAACAATGCAATTGTGTTTCGTATTCTTAACCCACGGCAATTCCATCCATCCATTATCTTCTGCTCATTCCTCTACTAGGAATAGGATTTTTTATTTTATTTTTATTTTTTTAAATTTTTTTTTGGGGGGGGGCGGCATACCCATCCAGGGGAGAAAATTTTGGGCACTGTGCAAATACACCCAGGACAGGGGACCAATCTATTGCTAGGCATACACTCACACAGAGGGCGGCACGGTGGCTTAGTGGTTAGTACGTTCGCCTCTCAGTGCTTGGGATTGCTGGTTCAAATCCCAGTCTGGGTGGAGTTTCACATGGGTTTCCTCCGGGATCTCCGGTTCACTCCCACAGTCCAAAAACATGGATCAAGTTCAGGGAAGAACGTTTCAGGTGCTGGGCATATACACCCAGGACAGGGCGCCAATTAATTGCTGGGCACACTCACTTACACAGAAACACATTCATTCATTATTTTCTCTTTAATCCTATACTACTGACTAGGGTCGGAGGGGTGTTCCCATGCCCATCCATGGAAAAACTTAGATAGAGCAAGTTAGATAAGGCATTTTAAAGCATCCAATCTTGAGTCCATGTTTTTGGACTGTGTAACAAAACCTGAGAACTCAGAGAAAGCCTGCACGGACATGAGGAGAACATTTTCTAACCACTTGCTCCCATGTGACTCACAAGGCCACAAAATGAATATAAATTGGGAAAACAAACCCCACTTCTTTTCCTAAAGATGAGTTCTTGGCAAAATTGTCTGAAACATTATCAAGAACTGATAATTTTCTGTAGATGTTTTATAAATGCATAACAAGGTAATCACAGTATACCAATTGAGATTTTAACTTATTTGATTTTATAACCTCCCAGATTAAATTAACAAAAGGTTTCAAGTTTGCCACACATTTTTGCCACACATTTTTTATTTAATAGAGTGCTTTGAATTCATGTAACCGCATTCATCAGATTTTCTTTTGCGGTTATCCAATAATTCTATATATGTAAATGCATTCATTGAGGAGCAATGGGTTTGTGCATGTGTGTGTGCATATGTAAAAATGCTGGCACTCAGTAGCACAGTAGATAGACAGGTGGGCAACAAACAGAGTCAGGTTGCCTGAAAGAGTGGGTGTCAGTGATACAGTAATGAATTGCCTCACACACCTCTTTTGTCTACATACTTTACCTGCAGCCTGCAGGATTCCAGGTGGACTCTCTGAGAGAGAGATAGAGATAGAGAGAGTGGGAGTGAGAGAGTGGCTTCGCTCGGTTAAATTTGATGGATGAGCCAACCTCAGGCTGACATGATCCATACAATGAAACCTCTCACCTTCACCATTTACACACATACGCACACAGGCTTTTCCTCTTTGTTTCTCTACACCTACACTTATTCACCTTCCTAAGCACCACACATTTAGAATGTTGCTCACATGTTTGTTTTTTTGTTTATATGGTGTCACATTCTACAAGATCCCATTTAGATGCACAAATTGATATGTAGAATTGCCTTAACAAAATAAAGGGTTAACACAAAAATCTTTAAGTGTTGGCAGTGTTCTATATTAATAGTATTTCTTTTTATTGTCCTTGTTTTTTGATTTGCATGATGTGACTAGTTCATTGCGTCCACATAAGTATCCGTACTTATGACATTGCTGTTATAGTGTGACATACATAAAACAGTTTAAGTGGACTAAATGTTTTTTAAATATGCAAAACATTTGGGTCTCTGTGACTTTACAATAACAATTTATGACTTATACTGTGGTGACCTTGTGGTGTCCCCATTTTACAAGGTATGGCGTCCACGTGGTTCCACCATTTTGGGAGTAAATGGGTGGAGGTCGGCTGACTCTTTTTTGAAATGCATTTTCCAACATTTTATAATTTCATAATTTCCTGAGCTCGTTCCATGCCTGGCTGTATAACTGACTTCTGTTACTCATTAGCATAGCTGTATGGCAACATGAAGTGATTTAAAAAGTAGTGTTCAACAATTAACTTTTTGTGACTATTATCCTGGCTACCCACTGGTTTTATTAAAGCAATAAGCCGTGGAAGGGTGTGCATTATTGTAAATAAATTACAGGAAAGGGGTGTTATTAGGCCCGACATGCAGAGGAGTGCCAATACATCTCCTTCTCGTGCTTTATTGATTTTATAAAATGGTTTTTAAAAGTAAATAAATTACAGGAAAGAAGTGTTATTAAAACTCACATGTAGTGCTGTTACAACTCGTCCCCGTGATTTATTGATTTTATGAAATGGTTTTAAAAACACTATAATAAAAAACAAGGTTTGATTCATAAAGGTTTTCATTTGAAGTAAAATTATTAATGAACTGCTCTTCCACGATGTGATCTAATTTGTTTTTTAAAGTAAACATTGATTGCTGAGTAACAGGATACCAGCTTAATGCTCATTGAAAAAAGGCTCACGTTATATAAATTTTTATTGCTATTAATAGTGCCTGATTTAAAATAATGTTCTACCATATTCTTATGTTGCTTTGCTGGTGTGCTGGAAGAGTTTTGTTCGGAGCCTCTTTCTTTTTGTTATTCGGTGCCTGCAAAAATGTTGCTCCAGTATCTTTGCTCAGTCAAGTTAGGATGCAGTATGACTGCAAACATAAATTACTTCTGAGGCCAGTTACATACATAATTTCCCTTGCTTCCAATTTTTTAAAAATATAACATGAAGCATTAATACAATTTGAAGTGGTTATCGTCAATAATGTCACAGCTAGACAAATAGCTCAGCCAATCAGATCGGACCGGAACCTGTTTTATAATAATAAATTAACAATGCTATGAAAAACAGTAAATATACACATGGTTCAGGATTTAAAATCTTTGGCTAAAGAATTTTCTGTTGTCTGAATCAGTTCTTTGTCATTTTATTAAATAACTAGCTTCATTTGCAGCAGGAGTTTGAGGGAGGACCTTTCCTGTACCAGCATGACACACTTTAGGGCACAGTTTAACAGTTTAACTGAGTGACATTAGCAAATTGAGTGACATTCACAAAACCTTTGCCTCTTTGCCTCACACTGCTTTTAATTACACCTCTTGGAATTAGAAACTTTATAAATAACCATACAGTCTTTGTATCATAGGTGATATTTGCTGACTTTCGATGCACTGTATACTTTGTGAATTTACTTAAGCTGTGAGTACATGGCTGCCTTCCTACAATTTTCATACGAACTCTTGTAAATTGTATAAGGGCATGCAGTCTCCTGAGCTCTGAATGCTTCCCAAAAGTCATACACTTACATTAAGTTTTCATTAGCATGATGAAAGAGTTTTCCATTAATTTATCAGCTGTATGTACATTTGCAATATGCCTAGGAGTGCGCCTCTGAATTTGTAATCTTAAAAATAAATGTGTGTAATGTCAAAAGCATCATAACCAAGCAGTGACTTCAAACTGTGTGTCAACACATTATCATTTTAGTGCAGTGTGTTTAAATGTGAAACAAAACCTTTATCCGTCCAGAGAGAGTCGAGAGGTTAAAACACCTAAGTGAAAGTGTGGAGTGGTTGATTTAGTGTGTTTGGGGTGTTGGAGTTAGTTGAGTGTTTCTCTATCAGGATGCTATTAAAAGTGTGTTTATATTGAACCGTGAGCAAAAGAGAGATTTATTTCAGACGTTGAGATTTTATTAAGCATGGGAACAGGTGTTTCCTCGCTGTACATATACTTACTAATGACCTCTCTCTGTCTCGTTTTCTGTAAAGCAGTTAATGAGCTGACTTGAGTGTACACATTATTAGGTCATTAGAAAAAGGAAACTCTTGTGGCCACACAAAGATGATATACTGTGTGTGAAAGCCTTCTAATTTCTGAACCATTAGTGATTAGGATTGCCTAGCTAATGATGTTATTTTAATTTTACCTCTACTCAGTTGATAATTAACAACTTGTGATGAGGTCATGAGTTATAAGACACTATAAACATTGCAGTAGTTCATTTTGATTTCTTTATTTTTGTGGGTTGTTGGTACTCTGTAAAAGCCATTGTTGCATGCTATTTTTAAATTAGGATTAAGCAGCCAGCCTTATCACATTTGTTTCCTTTTCATTCATTTTAACAGAAATGTGAGGAAAAAGAAAACAGTAATTAACATTAATTAATAAAATTAAATAAAATTAAATAAATATTAAACTATTTCTTTTTTCTGACATTCATCTCATTTGTGTGTTGTAAGGTCACAGGTTATGTATTTTTTATTAACCATAAAAAAGACAAATAAAAGTATTTTAGCTTCATTTTCCCTTGACTAAAATAGGAAAAAAAAGATTTGGTATGTAGATTCATAACTGGTACTACTAGGCCATCATATGTTAAATTATTAACAAAAGTGAGAAAGAGAAAACTCAGAGAAGAGCTTTTCTCAGCCAGACGTTAAACTTTATCCTTTGCTGAGACACACGAACAAAGAGAGAGAGAGAGAGAGAGAGAGAGGAGAGAGAGAGAGAGAGAGAGGTGTAAAGAAGACCTTCCATATGTCATTATTAGTAAGTGGTCTTAGTTACTAAGGTAATAAATAATTAGAACCTCATCACCTGTTAATTTATAGCATTTCTGCTGCTCATAATTCCATATATGAGCACACAAGGATCAGTTTCTGTGTTGAGGAGTTTCATGAGTCTCCTTTGGATATTCTTTTCTGCTTCACCATGAGGTTTATTTATTTATTCACCGGCTACGTTTTCATTCATTGTGGGTGTTTGTGTGTGTCTGCCGGAGCAACCTCCCTTGTAAAAGTCAGTAAGCTCAGGTGTGTTGAGGTGAAACCAGAGAGCTTTTGTGCTCCTGTCAGCCGTTAATGCTACTTATGGATGAACCCTTGGCTGCATCCCAAATGCTAGTGTTTGGTAGCAAAGTACTTATTAGACCCAATCTAGAAGGGAACGTATTGTTTTGTTTAACACTCGAGCAAATTATGAGGTGACAGACACTATAATGCTGTAGATTTGCATTGTTGTAGTTTTTTTAAGTAGTCAGCATGATTGCACTTAATAAATCGATACACTGTTCACATGAATGGGACAAAAATGCTAGTAGTTATCAGTAATGCAAATAATGCCATCCAGTGTTTTCTTTGCCTTATATGTTTCATATTGGAGAATTTATTTGTGTTGACACAGTTTGTTTAGAATTGTAAAATCAGCCACAGTTTTCACCACATTCAAATACATCATGAGTGGCAGTGGCACGATCAAGTTTGCAGCTGGGGTTGATTTTTAGAGAAAAGGTTTGTGCATGTTTTTATCAGAGAGAAAGACAGTGTGTGACAGGACAACAGAGAGAATAGTAAAGTGTGCATGTGTGAGTGTGTCATTGTCTGAATATATCATGAGTAGATACAGGTTACCCGAAGTTAGAATGTGTAGGAAAACCTAAAACCAACACTATTGTTCTGTTCTCTTAGCCAAGCCCTTTAGACAAGAGGATAGAGTTCGTAACACACGCACGCACACACACACAATGGAACTCTGTCCCACATTTCATGAAATTTCATAGCAAAGTATTTTTTAAACAATTTTTATTTATATTTACATAAATTTATAAAAATTAATACGTATTATTGAGCTGTGACTGGTCAGAAATAATGCTGAATTTGATGTACATGCAATTTTGAACATTTTACTCATTTAAACTCTCTATTCAAAACAGACACAAGTAACACATTACACCTACAGAAGCTTTAATAACATCCCAAGATGGTATTCTACAAGTTTTTGGAGTGTTTTTGACCATTCATTTAAAAGTACATTTTCATTCATTTATTCATTATCTCCCACTTTATCCTCTATTAGGGTCGCGGTGGGGTTCCCTATGCCCATCCAGGGGAGAATGTCTCGGGCGCCGGGCAGACACACCCAGGACAGGGCGCCAACCTATCGCTGGGCACACACTCACTCACACAAACATACTCTACATGGGCCAATTTGGGGAACTCAATTGACTTGATCCATATTTTTGGACTGTGGGAAGAAACCGGAGAACCCGGAGGAAACCCACGCGGACATGGGGAGATCATGGAAACTCCACCCAGATGGGGATTCGAACCGGGAATCCCTAGGGCTGAGAGGCGAACGTGCTAACCACTAAGCCACCGTGCCGCCAAAAGTAAATTTTATACAGGAAAATTTTTATTTGTTCATATATTTTACTAATCTTTAATGTCTCTAGGGACTTTTTTGTGATTCTTACTTGCATGTGAGGTCCAACTCCTGCTGCCCAAAACATTCCAAATCTTTGCTGAGAAGCATGTTATGTGAACAGAAGAGAAATGGTCCAGAGTTCATTTTAGTGATGAAAGCAAGTTTCATTTATTTGGGTCTGATGGGAAACATTATGGTCATCTGGCCAAACTGGGAAAAGACTGAACCCAAAGTGTGTAAAGAAGTCAATGAAAGTAGGAGGAGGAAATGCCATGGTTTGGGGAATGTTTTCGGCAGCAGGAGTTGGACCTCTCATAGAAAATTTCATTGTAATGTTTTTTTTGTGCTACCGTCATTGCTGTTCTCTAATTAAGGTCATCACATTTTTTTTGCAAAATAAAGTTTTTATGTTAAAATACTTTATTTTGTAAAACACTGTTTTAGTGGCACACTGTACCCCTCACAAAAATCCTTGCAAATAATGATCAATGTATATTACATTATTTTTGAAAAAATCAAGAATTTATACATCGTTCTATAATAATTTTGATCTTCAGGATACATTTCACTGTCTCATTCTATTTATACTGTATAGACGGTTCAAACATTACTGTCTATCTTTCTCCCACCTAATGGAAAGTAATGCCAAATACTTGGTGTATGTATAGTGTGTGTGTGTGTGTGTGTGTGTGTGTGTGTGTGTGTGTGTGTGTGTGTGTGTGTGTGTGTGTGTGTGTGTGTGTGTGTGTGTGTGTGTGTGTGTGTGTGTGTGTGTGTGTGTGTGTGTGTGTGTGTGTGTGTGTGTGTGTGTGTGTGTGCGTGTGCACATGCATGCATGCATGCATACATGTACAGATGTATATAAGATTATGGAAACCAAAATCTGTTTACACACTTACATTGTGGGGACATCATGTACTCATGAGGGACACAAGCTGGTCTTCACAATGTAAATCATTTAATTTTAAAGTGAAAACATGTTGTATGGCTACAGTTAGGTTTATGTTTTGGTTAGGGTAATGCTATAGTTAATGTTAGGATAGTAATTATTTATAGTTAATTTGGAAAAGACTTCACAAAATGAATGAAACACCACAGACAAAGCAACTATCATTGTTCTGTCACTCTACCATCAAGGTGGAATCAGTGTTTTTTATACACACATTTGTGTTTGTATTGTTGAGAACACCTGTGTAGTTGAGCCCTCACTCAGACACATGTATAGGGTTTCACTGTCATCCCATTCAGGAAAGAAGAGAGCTGGATAAGGGTCTGAGGTCAACATGGAGGAGATGTGTGTCAGGTGTTAAGTGGAGCAGACGGTCTAGTGTTAAACGCTTTCACCTGCAGATAGAGCCTTGACAATTTAATTGTGCCCAATACAACTTTCCTTTGCTTAAAAGTATGTAGATGTGATATATATATATATATATATATATATATATATATATATATATATATATATATATATATATATATATATATATCTCCCCAGAAAGGGGAATATATGCAATGATACAAATACAAAGACATTCACAATTAAAAACAAATTTTCAATATTATTTTTTGCAATTATTTATCTTATTTAAATACTCAATAGTCTAAACATTGTTTACAAATAATATTCTTATCTCATTATCTTGATTGCTTAATCCTAAAGGGATGTGGGGTGGTTCCCCATGCTTATACAAGGGACAACATTTCAAAAGCTTGCAGATTATGAGTGACATGTTGGCTTAATGGTTAGCATGTTCACTTCTCAGTGCTGGGGATCCAAGTTCAAATCCCAATCTGGGTGGAGATTCCATGGTTTCCCAGTGTCCACATTGGCTTTCTCTGGGTTCTCTGATTTGCACCAACAGTCCAAAAACATGGATTCAATGTTAATTGGCTGCTCTAAATTGTCCCTATATGTAGTGTGTGTATGTGTGCTGAGCGATGTGTGTCTGTGTGCTGATTATTATTATTATTATTATTTACAAATTTTTATTTAATAGTATGATGATTATTAACTCATTGTTGTATCTAAAAAGAGAATACATTAAAATTTAAATTTAATTATATATTATATATTCAAATATTATTCCAAAATATTGTGTGGGTGTGTGTGTGTGTGTTTGTTGTCAATGACATAATTAGTACCATGTTTCCATTAAGTTTAATTATTGTTTTATGTTTAGTGTAATGGTTCTTTATTGTAATCATCACCACAATGCCTAAAAACTTGTGTGTGTGTGTGTGTCATGTCATATGTGATGAGGTCTCCTTAAGTTCTTTGGAACAGGAAGTGTTGAATAGGGTTAATTGCACTGAATTACCTGAAACAGTTGCCTGTTTGTATGCTCATCTGTCAGGGTTTATGACACACACACACACACACACACACACACACGCACACACACAGTTTTGTTCTTCAGAAATGTTTTTTTTTTTTTTCTTACCCATATAGTTAAATTACGATACACACAGTATATTGAATAAATACAGATAAAATTTACAACAAGCAGGACAGTTTTCATGTTTTATTCTTTATATAGCACTATATATAATAAACCGCAGCACTGTGGCTTAGTGGCTAGCACGTTAGTAGTCACCTCTCAGCGCTAGGGATTCCCGGTTCGAATCCCCATCTGGGTGGAGTTTCCATGTTCTCCCCGTGTCTGCGTGGGTTTCCTCTGGGTTTTCCGGTTTCCTCCCACACTCCAAAAACATGGAGCAAGTCAATTGAATTCTCAAAATTGTCCCATATAGAGTGTATCTGTGTGAGTGAGTGTGTGCCCAGCGATGGATTGGCGCCCTGTCCTGGGTCTATCTGCCCAGCGCCCAAGACGTTCTCCCCTGGATAGGCAGGGGGAACCCCACCGCGACCCTAATAGAGGATAAAGCGGGAGATGATGAATGAATGTATATAATAAACCATTTTTTAAAAACATAAATCCAAAACATTAATTAAGAAGTTAACCAAACAAAACATTAGCATTACAAATTCAATCATAATCAAATGTCAACAAGCTGTAAAAATATAAGTTACTTTTATTAAAATAAATTGCTAAGTGAAGATTTGCCCCAGTGTGACTGACCGGCTCCCCTCATTTCCTAATCTGCATTAACCATTGATTAACATGTTAATTGTTTACGTTTTCATATTACTGTTCACTGTATCACCTAATTATTCCTAATTTATTTATCTATATCACTTGTGTCCCACAGCTGATTCCATTTTCATTCTTGATTTCCATGTGTATTTATTTGACTCTGAGTTTTTGTTTAAGCTGTGGGTCTTTAGTCAAGTTTCTGTTTAGTTTAAGTTTCTTTCAGGTGCACGTTCCATCATGCTTTCTGTTCTGTTAATAAACATGTCCTGTCTGCAGTCAGTTTAGTTTTTTTTTCTATACTAGACACAATTTTTGGCAAAACACAATATCTATTAAGTTCTGTAGTCCTATGACTTTATTTAAAAAAAAGACAATTAAATCCTGGTTAAAACGTACAAGTATAGGTAGTTCAATCGATTGTTTAAATAATTTTTTTTTTGTTTTGAAGTGAATAAATTAAACGCTATCATGAGGACTAGAAAATAATGCCTTTTATTCTCTTTAAGAGCCAGGTGTGGTCTGAGTGTGAAGGATTTCCATTTTAACGGTGCAGTTACCTGGACTGAATGATGAAGGTTCTAAATTTTACTGCGAATCAAGATTGCACAGTAGAGTGTACACTATGTATATACCTTCTCTGTGCAAATGCAGTTGGGAAAGCGCCTGTGTTGAAAATTCAGTAGTTCAGTTGTTAGGGTGTTTGGATATCAATGTGAAGGCTGTGGGTTCAAATCACAGGTCCACTGAAACTGGGTTCTTAGGCAAGACCTTTAACCCTAATTGCTCCAGGGATGCTGTGGCCAACCCTTTGCTCACTTTGTAAGTCGCTATGGATAAAAGCATCTGCCAAATTTCCAAATGTAAACGTAATGTAAATGTAATTCACTGCCAAGATAGAACCAGAATACTTCATTAATCCCCAGGGGAATTGCAGCAGTTACAGGTATGCTATTTTGGGTGTTAGAGCAATATGTTGAGACATCTGTTGATGTCTGTCTAGGTGATTTTCAGTGGTGCACCTGAGTTTTCCATTGCCAAGATAGCAATATGCCAAAAATGTACCTAAACACTCCTCATTTCCAGAAGATGTCTTGCATCATCCAAAGAAGATTATTTTGCATTAATGACCTAATCTCTATAAGTTACAATAATATCTTAAAAGGATTTTGCTCAGTAAAATATGATTTCATTGATTTTATAACATTGCTGCAGGTGGATAGCGACCTTAGTATTGATCTCTTATATATTGCAATAATCTGTTATATACTAATCACAAAGTAATAATGATGTGAAGCTATGAATTAAGACATGGAATTATACTGTGTAACAATGGCAAGAAAAAGTTTCACTATTATTTATTAAACCCTCAAGTTTATAAAGCTGAATCATAACACGTTGTTAACAGGTCTGTGCTATATGATAAATTGCAACATGTTAAAAAAAAAGCATTTTATTTTATATTATGTCCTATTGTTTCCTCCAACATTTTCAAGGCAGTTTGCAAATCTAAATTGCACTTTGGTGTGTATTTGTATTTGTATTTTTTCAACAAAAGACTAGACTATCTATAAGAACTGCAGCATCCAGTGTAACACCACTCTGAATGATTAGGTGTAAATTAATCACTTAAGAGGTTTAGAAATGGTCTCAATTTATGACAAAGGTATTTCCAATCCAATAAACAATGTAAATATATAGCAAACATTTTTATGTTGTGCTCATATCAAAGTAAAAAACATTTTGAATAGGGTTTGATTAACTTCATTACAAAATGAATTATTGGAATCGAACAAGTTTTGTTTTGTTTAGTTATATTTTTAGTTCAAATTGTTCAGTTAGAGAGATATGCATATCAATGAAGAATACAATTATTACAATTACAATTATTTTATACTTCAGTTGTATATTTAGATTATTATTATTAGCAAGTTAAATTACTAAAACCAATGCAGCAATAATATGTACAAACAGAAAAGTAACGATAAATGAACATAAACATTATTATAATCATAATATTTGTTTTATTGTGATGACAATGCCTTTTGAAATCCTTTGCTTTGTGCAAAATTAACAATATACTGACTTCTATATGTTAGAATTATAATACATCTTATAATATTCCTGCGGTAGTGTTTATCTCTATTTTTACATGCATATAAATAACATTTAATATTTTAAATATGTAGTGAGGGATAACACATAGTACTGTATTCCTCATTCAAATGTTTTTTTGTTTTTTTTGCGCTTTTTAAAAAAAAATTTTTTTTTTGCCGATACATCAGATGTTCCTTTTCTTCATTTTCCTTAATTCAGCACTAAGTGCAAAGTAGATGCTGATTTGAATATATTTGGTTCAATACACTGTGTGTTTATCTTTCTGTAACAGTGAAGTCACGTTCCATCACATAAACAACATTTGAAACACTCTCCATGTACAGTCTGCTTAGGACCTGTCCCAAAACACACACACACACACATACACACCCCTACTTATTACAGGCATTCAAATGCAACAGTGCATTACAGTCTTTCTTTACCTCACAAAAGGCAATTTGGATGATACAATTTGCAGTGCATTGTGGGAATATATATTTTTTAATTTTCCACCTGATTTTCAGCACCTTGTTTATCAGCAATGTCTGATAATGTGTGTGTGTGGTACGTGGCATATGCCATCCTGTGCAAAATATCTATTTTGTAGTAATATAAGTGCTAATCATTCCATTAATACAACAACAAAAGTCAACAAATGATAAGCTGTAAACTTAATTTTGCTCGTGAAGAGCTATTGTTTACTCAGGCAGAGAGGCGTCATGCTCAAGACGAGATTCATGCTGCTGCAATTAAAGTTCAATTCAGTTCGACTTGAACCCATTTCCTGCTGAACTCTCAATGTGCAGCTGATGAGACAAAGCGCTGCATGTGTGAATAAGTAAATAACTTTATACCGGCATTAGGTCTCCAATTTATAATTGTTGCTAGCTTAAGGTTTGCTAGCAAAACTATCCATTTAGTTCATTTTTGCATATTCATTTTACAAACATAATTTATCATTTATCTGTATTTCAAATTTGAGTGTAATTTATGTACTGTAAATAACATTTTTTACAATAGTAAAAATGGTCTAAAAGCAAACACCAAAGAACAAAATGCAATGACATTAAAAAGGACGTACTGATATTTGATTGTTTTCTGAGTTTAAAATAACATTAAAAAGCAAGGTAACACTTTTAATGAATCTGGTATTCATAATGCATTATAAGTGCATTTATAAAGAATTATAAAAACATTTGTCATAAGCCTCAGTTAATGTACATAGATGTTTATATTCACAATCATAAAGTGTTATATCAATTTGACATAAGGCTTTATAATATGAAGTGACATAATGCATTAAATATAAACATATTTAAACTTTTGATTATTTGTATGTTTAGCCATTCTTACTTAAAACAAGATGATTACACTTTACTTAATGTCTGTAAAGAGCATCATAATAATGACATAAAAAGTCATTATGTAGTACTATGTATACAGTCTATTTAAAAATTAAAGCATAATTAATGACAACAAATAGCTTTATGCCTGTAAAGAGAGCTTATAAGTTTTATAAACAGTTATGAGCACTTGTCATTTTCAGAAAAATAATTTGTTAAACACAAACATTATAAAGCTTCATGTCACTATAATAATTCTCTATAATAAGTCTTTATAATAAGTTGATGAACAGTTAAAATATATAATTTATAATGCATTATGCCACTTTGTATTATAAAGCCTTATGGTATGTTCTTATAACACTTTATGAGTGTGGTTATGCACATCTATGGACATTTACAAAGGCTTATTACAAGTATTATAAAGCATTATGACTACTTTATAAAGCTTTATTAATGTGTTAATAATGCATTATGAATACCAGATTTAGGTAAAGTGTTACCAAAATCAGTATTAATACCCAGGTTATTTTTGGTGGTGGGTTTTCTATGTTTTTTTTTTTTTTTTGTATTTAGATTTTCCTAATCATATTTTTTTTCTAATCCCTCTCAAAGCCATAAAACACAGTGTAATGATCAATCAAGAAAATTGACTGTGTCTTATGAGTGATGTAGAGAGTTTTAGAATGAGAGAGAGAGTCATTATGATCCTGAAGAGCAGGTTTATTAGGCTATTGTGATTGTATTTTACAAAATATTAAAGATTAAAGTCTCCAAACATGTGAAAACAACTATGAAAATTATTCCAAAACTGCATTGTATTTATTAACATAATAGTAACTGGTGTTTAAAATTATTAGCTTTTTTGTCATTTTATTTTATGATCGATATAAAGCATCATGACTATCTCTATTATGCATTCAAAAGGGAGAGGCTGCACTGTCATACTCCTTCTGGTGATGTGCTAATAAAAGCACACTCCTCACCTGTATATGTGTATGTATGCATAAGTGTGTACGTCATGAATGAATTGTGTCTTCATGGCATATTCAAACTAGAATAAGCATGCTGTGATCATTTAGTAGAAGTGTGTGATCTTCAGAAGTGAAATTGTGACTGCTGCCAGGACTGACCTGTGGGTGAAAGGCCACAACCTCTCTTAGCTCAGCCATTGGCAGGTGCTTGTTAGACATGATTACATTAAAGGGGCTGCACGTGAAGACACTGCTTACACACGCACACTGAGCACACAGTGGAAAATCCAAGCTGACACACAGCCTGAATACCTGTCTCTCTCTCTCTGTGTTTTTAGATATTAGGGTAATTTTATATAATTGTTTGAAACAGGGCCACTTTTCCTAATTCTAATATGTATCCTTGACAACAGGGTCAACCAGATGGTGGAGAAAATAGAGAACGATGAAGGGAAAGAGAAGGACAGACACAGAATCACAGAGAAATCTAGACTTTGAGGAGAGACACTGGATAAAAAGGCTCAAACAGTCAGAAGACAAGCTTTAAAAAGTGTTTGAATATTCAGAATTCTTTAATAACTGCCAGAAGTCAGGTGGTAAACATTATGTTATATTAACAGAAATATCAGATTTACCTGTTTATAAAGAGATGAAGAAATGGAAATAACTAAATTAGAAATAAATACAATTTACAACAACATCTAAAATGAAGACAAAACTGGGCAATTAAAAATTTCAATGCTGAATTTAGTCTGTAAATATGGATTATAGAAAAGTGTGTGCACCCCTAATTTAACATCCTGTACAGAGAAATATTTTCTACCCATTTTTAGGAAAAACTTTACATTACATTCATGGCCTATGTTGTTTTAAATACAGATTTAATAAATTTTTTCTACAAATCATAAAAAAGTTTCTTAGTTCAAAGAAATCTGAAATTAAGGCACTTTTATTGCACTAATTATATAAGGCAGCAGTTTAGCAATGGGGGTTTTGTTAAAGTGAATAAATATAGCATTGAGTGTTCCACAGTATGTTTATAGTGTGTGTAGTGATGTGTTTTAAATGGGCATTTTTTTTTATCACATTAGGTTTAAATAAGTTCATTGTTCAAAACATTTAAAAAATATAATTATTATGACTTTTCTTTAATTTAGTCATTTCACAAAATACTTTCGGATAAACATGTCTAAAAATATTTAATACTTAAATTACTTATACTGAACTATATTTTCTTCATAAACCATTTTTCTTTATCGTGCTGACTGATATTCATTACTGTATAGTTTATAAACTTTAAAGTAAAATAAGATAGCTATTATAAAATGTCAACTGTAACTTTTATCCATCAAACTGAAATGTGAATAAATACTTGTCAGAACATCATTAAACTCTCAAATAGTCTATTTGACTTATTGTCTGACTTATCCCAGAGTACAACAATAATAATAATAATAATAATAATAATAATAATAATAATGAATTATTAGAAGTGGTGTTGCAGATGATAATAATGTTGAAAATGACAACGTTAATGCGGATAATACTGGGTCACTATTGTACAGTTGAACTGGGTAACTTCATATGGTGCATATTATAACACGCACACAAGTCCAACTCTAATAATGGTTCCGGGAAATATAACTACAGGAATGTCGACCACATGTTTAAAAATAAAAAGTAGTCAAAAAGGCTCAGCAGAAGAACTTCATCTGTCTCACTCTACCTCTCTGTCAGTTTCTCTTCTCATCCCCCTCATTGCCCCCATTTTCTCTGATCTACTTTTTTCACTTCAACTTTATCTTTTCCTCTCACCCTTTAATCTTATATCTTTAGGTATATCTGTGTCTCTTCTGTCTGTCTGTCTCTCAGGCTGCAGTCAGTTATATTTACTTAGCCGAAGTGGTGTGTGTAATTTATTTAAAATCTATTCCAGCTAATAAAGAGCTCATTCAGCAAGGATATTGCAGCAGGCGCGCTTTCAAACGACTCTTTAAGGGCGCTCACACACACGCAGTCTGAGGCAGGTCATTAGCTCTGATGCTTTTTATGAGAGTAGTCTAAGGACTCGGTGTGCATTTACTTTCTAAGAGGTGTTTGTCCGGTATTTAGTGCTACTTCTAACTACTGGTTTTGTTTTTGAATTGATGAATACTATTTCACAATAATTAGAATCCTTTAAAAATTATTTTATTGTAATGACTTTACTGATATTAATTGAGTGATTTTTCCCATGTCACTTGTGACTGCAGGAACTTTACAGTAGTTAATATTCTTTGATCCTTCTAGGTGAATACAATTTAAAACCTTGTTAAGCACTTTAAATTCTTTGGGATGTTTCTCTTGAGGTGTTTAAGGTTTCTGTCACACTGGAAGAGGAAGTGACCATCTTTAGCTGTTATGAAGTAGGCTTAGTTTTTTACGATGTGTGTGTACTTGGCCACATTAGTGTACTGATATGAATCAAGGGGAAGTCCCTTGTCACCTTGCTATATCAGTGAAGCTGTGTGTAAAACACAGTGTTATACATACTGACAAATCTTAGCCTTAAAGACTTATGTCCTCTAGGTTCTTCAAAAACTTTCTTCACCCAGCATAACCAAGGTATAAGTAGTGACTTATACTTTCCACCTGCATTATGCTTTAAACCAAGGCCACACATTTCCGCATATCTACTTATGATTACAAAAAGACACAAAACTGTTGTTTTAAATTTTACATTCTAAACCACAAAATTTGCACTTGTTCTCAAATAATTTTTATTATTATTATGATTAAGCTTACAAAAGATGCATTTGGGAATTGTATGTCTTTAAATCATTCTTGCAAATAAGTTACATGTCAAACAGATTACAGATTCTGTTTGAATTTAGAATGTTAATTGTCTATAAAACATGTTACATTTTATTGAAATGGAATTTTATATCCACATTTTTTTAGCCTGTGGCCTCTGACTAACTTTTGGCATCACTACTCTAAACAGTACTCATAGGTAAGGTTAAAATATTTCTGTTTTCTTTTCCTTGCTTGTACCTTAACATAAATTTATACCAGAAGTCTTTTAAAAGCACCAATCCCACCATGATGCATTTTAAAATAATAATAATAATAATAATAATAATAATAATAATAATAATAATAATAATAATAATATAATAATAATAATATTATTATTATTATTATTATTATTATTATTATTATTATTATTATTTATATATGACAATGTACACTGATGACCGTGTACGTTTATAAGCTGGTACATAACAAGCCGTGGGAAGAGAGAAATTTCATGGAATACAGAAGAATTTAGGCGAGCCACATCATGCCATTTCAGCTGTATGTTGAATGTGATTTTAAATACTCTCCCTCATTACAATGTTTATACAATACAGTGTTTAAATGAATGTATATTGCAGTTTTAACATTAGATCACTTTTTGTTATCATGTTTAATTTTAATTATTTCCGAAATCGAAGAAACTCAGTTTAGCATTAAAATTTAAATTATCATTTTAATTCTTTCCTATGATTGGTACAAAAAAACAAAATTGGCACGAAAGGACATTTTACTTCAGAAGACATGTTTGCCTTTGCAAAACACTATGAAACACTATAATATCCTTTTCTTTACTCGGTAAGTGTTTATTTAAATTTGTCCAACTTACATTGTAAAGGTGTAGAAGCATGCACTGCCATTTTGGACAGACATCCTAACCAAGACAGTCATTTATCATGCAATATACTGTTTCTGATGACTTTACTGCTGCAATTTGTGTAATTGGTAATTCATATGTTTTCAGAATTGTATTTTGTATGTTTATTTGCATTGCCATATGTAATGTCATTTTTTTAGGCATTTTAATTTTGAACAATTGCTTCTCCAAGTTAATGGCTAAAATTGTTCTACTAGCCTTCATGTTGCTACAACTGAAATATACTATCTGATGAAAGTGTTGCTATTATACTGTTGCAACAGCCACATTTAATAATTAACTAATGTGATGTTTATTTTTTTTTTTTACTTAATTCGTTAATAATTTTGGAAGTAGAAAAGTGAATAAATTATAAATAATGTACTATGTTTTGCATAATTCCATTTTTTCATCTGTTTTCTAATTTGTTTTATTTACGGCAAGGCTTATGTGTTTCCTGTTACAACAAAACATGGAATTTGACCTGAAGTTTCCAGTCTTTAGCATTAAACTATTATGATTAAGGATTATGCAAGTGTAGAGGTTTGCCCTTTTAATCCAACAGAGCACTAAAATTACTCGTTCAAATATTTTTTAAACATTTTAACCCTTAGTTGTTGCTGTTGCCAGTATAGTAAATAAGATGAATGTTTTTGGACACATTTTTTTTTTCTTTTTGAGAACTTCATTCTTGAATAAAGATAATTTCAACTGCCCATTTTCTTATTGCTTTTTACTGAGTTCCTGCCTGGCATTCCTTTGATGATGTCATAGTTTCATGCCTCTTGAACATTCAACAGAACAGCAAGCTGTTTAATCGCAACCGTTCGTGTGCTAACATGCGTGCACATGCGCACACACATGCATGCACATTTCAGAATTGTGTATTATCAAAAAAAAAAATGTTGGTCATATTTTTACTTGGAAGATTAAGCTTGACCCTTACTAAAGATTTGTTTCTACAAATCCTTGTGTTTGAGTCTCACCATGGTAACTGTGAGATTATGATTGACAGGTTGAAGTTCAGTTTCTTAGTCATGAACAGGAAGTGGACTTAACCTCAACTGGGCAGAGAAGGATTTATTCTTATGTCAGTCTTACAGTAAACACAAATCCCTATGCACTCAGAATTACAATGTTAATGCTACAGTAAAGCCTCTGGTTTGCCAATTTTGTGTAACAAGACAAATTTTATATTTACTTTTTTTCTTTGCAGGTTCTTTGAAAGTCAATTAGTGTGTATTATGACATTTTATTCTTTATTTATTTTGTTCATTTATTTTATTCTGTAGCTTTAAACAAAATAATTTATTTCTGTTATAAAGCCAGATTCCTACACCCCTTACCTGCTTCAAAATATTATTTTACACACTTGAAATCATCTCTCTAGCTTGAATTCATGATATTTACATGTGAACATACCAACAAAATATTGCCAAAGCACCCAAAAAATTAAATTTGTATTTTTATGTAGTCATAGGCTTGAGGTAAATAAATCAGCTTTGTGACCTTAAGGTCCATGGTTTGATTCTCGGTCCCACCATGTACTATGACTAACTACTAAGTGCTCTTGAGCAAGGCACCTAACACCAATTGCTTCCCGGGTGCCATATATAAGGCTGCCAACCGCTCAGGGCATGTGTGCTAACTTCACCCAGTGTGTATATCCTTTATGTGTGTTTTTCCCTCCATGGATTAAATGTGGAGGAAAAATACCTCTGTGTGTAATTATAGTAAATTCAGAGATTATATCTAACTCTTAATAGTAGTAATTTTAGCATTTTAACAATGTTCAAATGTTAGGTTGGTGTCTGTAGATCCCCCATTTACACAGATCTGTGAAAGTTTGGACAAATTTACTAAGACCAGGTTAATTAAAAATACTTTTCCTCTTTCCTCTTTGTATACAACTATTATAAATAGCAGTTGGATGATAATGCCTTAAAAATGGTAACCTTTAGCTTTATGTATTAAAAAAATCTGCCCAGTATCTTTGTATTTATGTGCATTGGCTTAACAGATTAGAAGTTCACGTGCAGGTTGGTCTTCTCTTTATGAACGATTATTTAATTTTTCTCCTCTATAAACAAGTTAGAATCTGTTGAACAAAGAAATACAAAACTTAATCAGTCAAAGGAAAGAATGAGATGTATAAAGAAAGGGGAGACACATGCAGAGAAAAAGAGAGGCACATTGTTAAAATGTGATTGGGCGTAAAGTGTGTTGGAGGTCATGACCCTAGCGATGTCACTAGCATGCGGCCCACCCAGCACGCGTGTGTGTGTGTGTGCATGTGTAAGGTTTCAACAGCGCAGCGGGGCGATGGCTGTAACAGCAGCACTCTCCCTGATGCTCTCCAGCTATCAAAGCAACACCACACACTTGCACACAGTTTGTCTCACTACTTTCTCCATTAGACATTTAGAGACTAAATCTGGCATTTTTTCTCAATTCTTTAGTACATTCGGCACCACTGGTTGAAGGAATGATAGAGAAAAGTGCTCAGTTTGACATTTTAGTCATCGGACAGTTGAGGAAGCATACCAGCAGAAAAATAAACGGTGATTATTTTTTCTGTGCAGATATGTTTCAGTTTGCTTATTTTAACACTAAGTAGGCCACACACCTACAGCTGATCATTCTCCTATAATGCTATTTTAGAGCAACGCAGCATTTTAATCCTTCAGTTATTTTCCATTGAAAATTATTGTTTTTATTTTTAATTAACTTATAATCTAAGTGTAATTTATAATATTAGTCTATATTTTTTAAATCTCCAAAGGTGCAAAATTAAATTTAGATAAATTGTTTCTCAATAAAATTGTTCTGATCCAAGTTCCTCAAATGTAAGGCCACTTGATTTTTGCTAAAGAATAATCATTAAATTAGTATTATTGACTTAATAACTTCCCGGTTCGAATCCCAATCTTGGTGGAGTTTCCATGTTCTCCCCGTGTCCGCGTGGGTTTCCTCCGGGTTCTCCGGTTTCCTCCCACAGTCCAAAAACATGGATCAAGTCAATTGAGTTCTCCAAATTGCCCCATATAGAGTGTGTTTGTGTGTTTGTGAGTGTGTGCCCAGCGATAGATTTTCACCCTGTCCTGGGTGTATCTGCCCAGCGCCCGAAACGTTCTTGTACGACCCCAATATAGGATAAAGCGGAAGAAAATGGATGGATGGATGGATGGACTTATTAACTGTACTAAATTGTCTATAACTATAGCAGAACTCACTAATAGGCAGACCGCATTCTAGGTCTAGATCCAAAAAATGTTCACTGCGGACTCAAACAGATAAAATATTCATTCATTCATTATCACCCGCTTTTCCTCTATTAGGGTCGCGGTGGGGTTCCCCATGCCCATCCAGGGGAGAACGTCTCGGGCGCTGGGCAGATAGACCCAGGACAGGGCGCCAATCCATCGCTGGGTACACACTCACTCACTCAAACACACTCTATATGGGGCAATTTTTTTAGAGAACTCAATTAACTTGATCCATGTTTTTGGACTGTGGGAGGAAACTGGAGAACCCGGAGGAAACCCACGCGGACACGGGGAGAACATGGAAACTCCACCCAGATGGGGATTCGAACCGGGAATCCCTAGCGCTGAGAGGCGAACGTGCTAACCACTAAGCCACCGTGCCGCCCTGTACAGATAAAATATTGATCACATATTTACTGTTTATTTTAAGTGGCTGAACTTTTCTTGTCTTTACAATACGGGCTTCGCTGTGCAGTAAACTCACAGATCAATCACGTACGTAGTAAGATCACCAAAGGCGCTCCTCTGCTAATCAGATCTGTGCAGATTCAGGAGCGTGGATGTGGCACAGCTGAGGTACGAAGTGAAAAGCAGCAGTTAGAGGTTAAAACAGGCTTTAAAAGGTTAATTCAGATACTGTAGCGTGCTTGAAAAAAGAAAAGTTGACAGCAAAATCTGAGAGGAATACAAGAGGGAAGATGACTATAGATATTTAAAAGTTGATATGTACTGTATGTATCGAAATTCAAGTCAATTTTACCTAATAGCTTATCTATAATAAAACCACAGAATAAAGTAATGCCTAGCCATGAAACAGTTTTTTTAGTGACCAGTAATTTTTTTTTTAAAAGACTTGTATTTGTTGGTTTTATTGTTTAATGTTTCAAAATCACTTTCGAAATGAAGAGGTTAAGAATTTCCGGGAAAAAAAAAATTGATAGATTGTTCAAAAAAGTTTTTTTCAAAATTGTTGCAAAGGTTCCTACAAATGTACATATGTACACTTGTTGGATGCTTTGCTTTCTCCCTTCTGTCCAGTTTAACTCAAACATGCTCAAGCTGAAGTCCGCAGACTGTACAGGCCATTTCATTTTTGTACTTGCAAAGGCAAAAATATTGTGTGAGCATTAATGAAGGACAAAAAGATGAGGTTACATAAACCATGCTCAATAAATGTGTTATTGTCTCTGATTTTACATCTAGGTGAATAAGATAGATAGGTAGGTGTTTATTACAAACAATCACCACCCCTACAAACATTATCACCACAGTATTAAGAATGATCCACCACACCAAAAGTGCCTATGTTGGTCCTAAACATCAGAGAACAGAATAAAAAAATCCAAAGCATATGCAGAAAAAAGATTGTAACTGTGGAACTATGAAATGCATCTGTATGTTATGTCTAGCTGAAACAATGGACACTGTGTAGAAAGAAAGAGGTGTTTGAATTTTTCAGCAAATAAAATGTAACAAATTTGTCTTGTTGTAAGCTTCCTCTCTTGTCCTTTACTTACTCAGTTTGGTGTACCTGTCTCAGTTTCACTTTCTGTCTACTTCTCTGTATTTTTCTGTCTGTGTATGTGTCTTCCCAACTCATCTTTCCTCACTTCAATCTGTAATCATCCCATTTCTCTTAAATCTCATGCACGTTACCCTGCCGCTTAGCATCTGTTGATAATTATACATTTGTCTCTACTGGAGTGTGTGATACTTAATATTTCCTCAGTACTTGCACAAATAAGCTGAAAAAGCTGTGAAGAGCAGAGATAGTGAGAGAGTGAGGGAAAGAGTCCCTTGGCTGTACAACTTGCCCAGTCTTAACTTTCCATTTACCCAATTGGCCAGGGTTTCTAAACCAGAATCCTAGACTCTCTCTCTCTCTCTCTCTCTCTCTCTCTCTCTCTCTCTCTCTCTCTCTCTCTCTCTCTCTCTCTCTCTCTCTCTCTCTCTCTCTCTCTCTCCCACTCTGTCACTTGCTCTAACTCTCAAATATTTATACACACACACACACACACACACACACACTCTGTGATGCATCAAAATCCACCAGCACAACCACAGAAACTTATACAGTAAGCAAACATTATAAATCATGCCTAAAAGAGGTATAAAAATAGTGCACTCACACATGCACACAGTGTGTATTGTAGGTTTGTGAGTGTGGCATTCTTAAAAAAATGTTTCACAAACATGAAATGGCTACAAGGGTAGTATGCATGTGATTGTGTTTGTATTTACATATTTAAAATGCTCTAAAGCTGTGGTTAATGGCTTTGCTTAGAGAGAGAGAGAGAGAGAGAGAGAGAGAGAGAGAGAGAGAGAGATCTGCAGAATGAGTGAGTGAGTGAGTGAGTGAGTGAGTGAGTGAGTGTGCGAGTGTGCAATTGACTCTAAAGGAGAATGTATGGCTTATTTAGCACACAGCAATAGTGCTGTTAGGGTCAAACTGCAGGTACCATGAGCAAAAAAAAAGTTAGAGCCTTGGGATTTATGATGATAATTAAGCATGATCACACTCAAGCTGATGCTGTTATACAAAATATTATAATATAAGTAGGGCTACTGTATATATTATGTTAAAGAGTGCAAGTTTGAGTGTAATTTTGCTTTGAGTGTAATTTTGCTTTAATCCAACAATTTTTCTAAATACAACAGATGACTTGAATTAATTTCTTTGACTCATTACTGTTTTCAAATGAACTATTCCAGTCAACATTGTGTACATTTACTTTTTGCTGGCTTTGGATAAAAATGAGTGTTCATCTTAATGTTTTTAAATTTCTTTGGCTATCCTCCGACCTCATGAGGCAGTAGCTAATGAACATATGAACATAGGACCAATACTATTCCAATGCATATAAAGGTTTTTAACAGACATTTAATATAAAACCACTATGATGGCAAAACCACATAGGTTACGAGAAGACTTTCAATAATGCAGTGCTTTTTAAATTGAACAGCTACAGCACCCAGGCCAAACGGCCTAATGAAAGATTCATTAACTGATTTTACTATTGATTTATATTGATTTGAGTGCTGTCTCTGAGCAATCATTGCTAGAAAATCTCTAGGCCAGTTAATGAAGATCTGTCTAATGATGTGGGGGAGCTGGAAAATTAGCTACAGAATCTTTCCAATCCAATTAAATATCCAATTAGGAATACATTACATACATGTTCTGCTATTGAGAAGGCTGTTGTACCAAGTAACTTGTAAAATTACCACAATAGATGCAATGAACTAAAGTCTAAAACATGATTATCGACTGAATTGTTGCCTATTAACACTTAAATAAGACAATAATACAAATATTGTTTTTATTAGAATGTAAATGTTAGGTTTCTTGCCCCCTGTCTGGACTCTGTTTTCCTTGTACGCCCGTGTTCTGCGTGTTTCTGTTCAGTTAATAATATACATTATTGTAAATTAATTTGCATCGGTTTAATGTAAATTGGCTGCTCTAAATTGCCCCATATAGTGTGTGTGTGTGTGTGTGTGTGTGTGTGTGTGTGTTTGTGTGTGTGTGTGCGTGTGGGTTTCCTCCAGGTTCTCCAGTTTCCTCCCATACTCCAAAAACATGGATTCAAGGTAAATTGAAAGTTTTAAATTGCCATATATAGTGTGGGTTTTCTGTGTGTGTCTGTGTGAGTAAGTTGTCCCTGTCCTAAGTGTATCTGCCCAGTGCTTGAATTGACCCCCCAGATCCCCAGGGTCAGGTCCCCAAGACCCTAGTAGAGGATTAAGCAGATGATAATTAATGAATTAATAAATAATTCAGTTGGAAGACATAACTTCAGCCAATTCCAGCCACCTAGGTATCTTCCACTTTGGGGTAGCTGCTGGGACACTATACTAACAAAGCCTATGTCATATTTAAAAAAAATCTTGAGTTATTACTTGTCAGTCAACATGGTTCTTTTAACTTTGTTTTTAGATGTTTCTTATCTTCGTCACCACATGATGGGCGTTCAAAGCATGATTTGTATTATAGTGGTGTAAAAACCCTACATTTAGCAACTGAAGGAGTCGTAGAAACCAGAGATGATTGGCAAATTTCATTTAATGTTGTAATAAATTTGTCTATATTATTGAGGTGGCAGAAAGGCTGTATGTAGCTGACTTTCAGTAAACTGCATGATGTATTTACCATCAGAATTGTGCTTTGTATTTTAAACATTATCTGTAATTATAACGACTTCAAGTCCTCTTATTAATCCTTTTTTATTTCATCTATTTATCTTTGCTTTATACATGTCTTCTGCTTTTTTTTCCCTCTCTTATATACACACATATACTGTTACAGGAGCTTAAAATTTTTAATTCTTCATGATTATTAATGTCTATTAAAAGTATAACGAGAGCTGTAGATCATGTTAATATTTAAAAGAACATATTTTATATGTTTACTTTAAGATTTTGGTTAAACACTTGTTTGCATTGGGCTAACGCTCAATTCCCTGAACGCCAATCATGATGGCCTAGTGTATGTGTGCTTGTGAGTGTGTGTGTAAATGTAGCACTGCCAGTTTTGCCAACCAAAACCAACAGCATGGCACCAGCAAACCTGCTACGCTAATTTGCAGCACTAATTTACCGATTGCTGCGGCTGACAGTCCACCACACAAATAAATCTCTCTTAAACACACACACACATTGAACTGCTCTCCCCTTCAGTCTCATTCAATCACAGCTCAGATACATCAGAGAACATCAGTGTGGGCTTTATGAGTGTAATACACACATGCAGACTGGTCTTCTCACACAGAGCCTTATTCATCATTACCTAGCAAGGGTTGCTGGGGGAAACCACGCACTCTCAAACTTCCTCTCCCTGCAACGATAATGATGAGGAGGTGGAAAAAACTAAATTCATCATTTCCTGTTTGAACACCTCACCTACTGGTGACTGTCAATCTGATTCAGTTTTTGTATTGTTCTGTGCAATAAATGCCATTTTAACGATTTACAATTAGTTGCTTATGTATTAAAATTCAAAGCCATGCATCCAAATTAGGGTCAAATGCGAGAAAAGTTTGCCCCAGTTGATCACGGTGGATGACACACAAAAAAAAAATAGTTTCAGTTGATCTTGCATTCTGAATGATTCCTTAAAGGTAACTGGGTAGGATGACACCCCACACAGTTTACCATTTGACAGACACATGACACATGACAGACACACAGAACTTTCTGCATTTTTATAGCTGGGTAAATGAAGTTAGCACCAATTCATTGAACTTGCATGTCTTTGTCTTTGAAAAAAACCCACACATACATGGGAAGGACCTAAAAATGCCACATTGGAAAATCCCAGCATGGCTGATGCAGGAAATAGATGCTGGAAACTTTATTTTTTGCTGATAGGAACCAGTGCAACCATATACTGTATATATATATATATATATATATATATATATATATATATATATATATATATATATATATATATATATATATATATATATATATATATATGTATGTATGTATATGTATATATATATATATATATATATATATATATATATATATATATATATATATATATATATATATATATATATATATATATATATATATATATACAGTGGGTTGCAAAAGTATTCATACCCCTTGAACTTTTCCATATTTTGTCACATTACAACCACAAACATAAATATATTTCACTGGAATTTAATGTGAAAGACCAACACAAAGTGGTATACAATTGTGAAGTGGAAGGAAAATTATACATGAATCAACATTTTTTTTTACAAATAAAAAACTGAAAAGTGCGACGTGCAAAAGTATTCAGCCCCCCTGAGTCAATACTTTGTGGAGCCACCTTTTGCTGCAATTACAGCTGCAAGTCTTTTAGGGTATGTCTCCACCAGCTTTGCACATCTAGTGACTGAAATTCTTGCCCATTCCTCCTTGCAAAACAGCTCAAGCTCAGTCAGATTGGATGGAGAGCGTTTGTGAACAGCAGTTTTGAGATCTTGCCACAAATTCTCAATTGGGTTTAGGTCTGGACTTTGACTGGGCCATTCTAACACATGAATATTCTTTTTTTTAAACCACTCCATTGTAGCTCTGGCTTTATGTTTAGGGTCGTTGTCCTGCTGGAAGGTGAACCTCCGCCCCAGTCTCAAATCTTTTGCTGACTCCAACAGGTTTTCTTCCAAGATTGCCCTGTATTTGGCTCAATCCATCTTCCCATCAACTTTGACCAACTTCCCGGTCCCTGCTGAAGAGAAGCACCCCCAGAGCATGATGCTGCCACCACCATATTTGACAGTGGGGATGGTGTTTTCAGAGTGATGTGCAGTGTTATTTCTCCGCCACACATAGCGTTTTGCATTGTGGCCAAAAAGTTCAATTTTGGTCTCGTCTGACCAAAGCACCTTCTTCCACATGTTTGCTGTGTCCTCAACATGGCTTCTGGCAAACTGCAAACGGGACTTCTTATGGTTTTCTTTTAACAATGGCTTTCTCCTTGCCACTCTTCCATAAAGACCACATTTGTGTAGTGCACGACTAATTGTTGTCCTGTGGACAGTTTCCCCCACCTGAGCTGTGGCTCTCTGCATTTCATCCAGAGTCACCATAGGCCTCTTGGCTGCCTCTCTGATCAGTGATCTCCTTGTTCGGCCTGTAAGTTTAGGTGGACGGCCTTGTCTTGGCAGGTTTACTGTGGTGCCATACTCTTTCCATTTCCGGATGATGGATTGAACAGTGCTCCGTGAGATGTTCAAAGCTTTGGAAATCTTTTTATAACCTAAGCCTGCTTTAAACTTCTCCAAAACCATATTCCTAACCTGTCTGGTGTGTTCTTTGGACTTCATGATGCTGTTTGCTCCCCAATATTCTCTTAACCAACATCTGAGGCCGTCACGGAGCAGCTGTATTTGTACTGAGATTAGATTACACACAGGTGGACCCTTTTGAGTCATTAGCACTCATCAGGCAACTTCTGAATGCAATTGGTTGCACTTAGGGAAAAGGGGGCTGAATACTTTTGCACGTCGCACTTTTCAGTTTTTTATTTGTAAAAAAAATGTTGATTCATGTATAATTTTCCTTCCACTTCACAATTGTATACCACTTTGTGTTGGTCTTTCACATTAAATTCCAGTGAAATATATTTATGTTTGTGGTTGTAATGTGACAAAATATGGAAAAGTTCAAGGGGTATGAATACTTTTGCAACCCACTGTGTATATATATATATATATATATATATATATATATATATATATATATATATATATATATATATATATATATATATATATATAATTTTGTATTTGTATTTATCTTTTATTACTATAATATTTATTTTAACAAATATATTGGTCTATTTTAGGTTAGCATAATATATATATATATATATATATATATATATATATATATATATATATATATATATATATATATATATATATATATATATATATATATATATATTTTTTTTTTTTTTTTTTTTTTTTTTTTTAGGTATATAATATATAAAGACATTTGATTTCAAAAGGAGGTAAATTACACAGAAAATAAATTTTTTAAAACAATAATTGCATCTGTGCTGGCACTAGCAACAGTAGCACGTCATAAACAAGCTGAAGAGTGTGTGTGTGTGTGTGTGTGTGAGAGAGAGAGAGACAGAGAAAGAGAGAGGATCAAATCATTCAGTATTGTCCAACAGCTTTAAATTGATAAACTGTATTTTTTGTCTTGGGAATGCCACATAATTTCACTGTTATTTATTAATATAAGTTTAAAGCTGGGCGGCACGGTGGCTTAGTGGTTAGCACGTTCGCCTCTCAGCGCTAGGGATTCCCGGTTCGAATCCCAATCTGGGTGGAGTTTCCATGTTCTCCCCGTGTCCGCGTGGGTTTCCTCTGGGTTCTCCGGTTTCCTCGCACAGTCCAAAAACATGGATCAAGTCAATTGAGTTCTCCAAATTGCCCCATATATAGTGTGTGTGAGTGAGTGAGTGTGCCCAGCGATGGATGTCCTGGGTGTATCTGCCCAGCGCCCGAGACGTTCTCCCCTGGATGGGCATGGGGAACCCCACCGCGACCCTAATAGAGGATAAAGCGGGAGATAATGAATGTATGAATGAAAGTTTAAAGCTTTAAAGATACAGGGTCTTCTTTGTAAAATTGTAATAATTTCGTATTTCCTATTAAAAAATCAGTATATCCTAATTGTTTTGTCACATTACCTAGGGAGAAAAAAATAACTTACTTATTTTCAATGAATACTTGCTTTAATTCTGCAAATTAATTTAATTTTGACCTAACAGCATGATGGTGCACTCTTGAATCCTAGGTTCTAGGTTTGATTCTTAAGCAAGTCCTTTCTGTGAGGATTCTTCATGTCCTCCTCATAACGGCATTGGTGTCCTTTGTGAACTCTGGTTTCCTCCCACGTTTCAAAGACATGCTGGTAAGTAAAATGGAAATTCTAAGCTGCCCTCTGTGTTGTGCAAATCTGTTCCTGTTGGAAAATTGGCTTATGAGCTGTTCAGATGTTAAACTTCAACGCAGTAGGCAACAATAAACGATACTGACTTCACCAAGTTATTTATATATATTGAATATAATGTGTAATTAATGTGTTTTTTGGCATTATTTTAGACTCTAAGCCCAAATGCTTGTTAAAGTAATTAAGAAATGTAGTAAATATTACAATATTCTTGTGTTAGTTGTGGCTAAACATACATTAATGCAAATATATTTTTTGGTATATTCTTCAGGAACTTATATTCATAAAAGCATGGAAAATGTATTACAATAACAATTATATTTAACAAATGGCCTTGAAATTATTTTAGTGTTTTTGAATGGCACATGCTTCTGTATACTTTTATTAATTTAAATGATCAGTCATTATTATACATTAGCAGGTATTCAGATTTTATTCACAATCTGGAACTGTACATGCCCTATTCGAACACCAGTGAGAAAATTAGTTTTAATTAGTTTTATGAGTTATAGTATATTTAAACAATCAACTCTGTTTATTATATTAAAGAAAACATAATAAATGAGAAGTAACAGTCGTATTGTTTTTAACACAATATTGTGATGTCATTAGAGGTAATATAATATTAGCAATATCAACATAACCTTATAATCTGTCAGTCACTGTCAGTCAAAAAGATTGATGAGCTCTCTGTATTAATCTTCATTAGTGTACTGGTGTGTGTGTGTGTGTAAGCTCCCAATCTCTTCACCTTCCTCATTAAACTATTTTCTGTCTCACTGCACTCCATCACACTCTGACATGGGAAAATAGACGCAATACTTAGCAAAGAAAACCTTGTTCATTTCCTTACTTTGATACACACACATACATTTAAGAAGAGACATAACAGGCCAGTGCACTTTAAACAATCTATCCACATTTTACGCACTCACATAGTCGTTACCGTCTTAAATGACAAGGTGCATTAAAGTAGAACACAACAACAACAATAACAATTATTTTTGGCTGCAGACATTAAAGACATGTCTTCATTGTGTGACAAGTGTGTGTGTGGGTGGTGTGTGTGTGTGTGTGTGTGTGTGTGTGTGTGTGTGTGTTATTTTGAACGCAACCAGTGACATTCAACAGATTTCCTTCATTTCACCCTGTCTCTGTGTTCTAAGTCTCTGTAAAATGTTGTTTCTTTTCTAAGTCTGTGTGTGCATGTTCATGAGTGTGTAGACTGTGAATAAGGGATGCCTGTATACTTACCTGGGTGTCTGCGTGGGTGGGTGGCATAGGTTCATTCCATGTCGTTGAGACCAAAATCTGTTTTGACATTTAAAATGTGGGGACGTCTTACCCTTCAGAGGACAGAAAAGGTCCCTATTTTGTAAAACACAACTATGTCTGTGAACACTTGCTTAGAATAGTTCTCACTATAATTGAAGTTTGGTTAAGTCTTTATAAAATACATAAAAGTCTACACAAAGTCCCCACTAGGCATGGGTACGTGTGTGTGTGTGAGTCAGTGTGTGTGTGTGTGTGTTTGTGTGTGTGTGTGTGTGTGTGTGTGTGTGTGTGTGTGTGTGTGTGTGTAAAACTTGGTGATATTTGAAATATGTTTCTTTCATAGTGTCAAAATGACAGGAGCCGGCTGCACTACCCAGAGTACTGTGTGTCTGTGTGGGAGAGACAGAATGAATGAGGTGTGTGTTAGGGTGTGGACACTATAAATGTTTCCTATGCACTTCTTATATATATATATATATATATATATATATATATATATATATATATATATATATATATATATATATATATATATATATATATATATATATATATATATATATATATATATATATATGTGTGTGTGTATATGTGTATATGTGTGTGTATATGTGTGTAGGGTTGGGTAATATTTTTTTCCCAGAATATTGGAGAGTAATGATAGATGTAATATGATGGCATGTTTAGGGAGAATTGATCTTGAAATCTGACTGAAAGCCCCCTTTGAAAAAAGCAACTAAAAAGTTATGGGGTTTAATTTAAATATAACACATATTTTCAACATTGTTTTTTGTAATACAAATACACTGTCTTAATAAGGAAATCAATCCAAATAAAGAATTGGCCTAGTCTATAGTAATGTACAGTTAGAAACATCAAAATTCAGTTCTTATGACAATTTTTAATAAGGTGTTCTTATGACAAACAAATAATACCTGCTCTAAGGTGGTACTATCAGGGTCCTGATCATAAGAGAACAGAGTAAAGGGAATTAACACAATATGTACTGTAGTCCACAAACAAAAGGAGTACAGTACAATTACAGATCTTTTCTGTAAGTGAAACTGATACAATGGCCAGTAAGTTGAACATAAAAGAGGTGTGCCTAACCTTTTGACTGACACTGCATGCATTATTTAAGCCTATTTATAGATTATTTATTATTATTTTCAAAAGCCATGTAAATTGTATTAAGTGCATCAATAAGTAAGAAAACTGTGATACAGCACAATATACTTAGTAGTAGTTTAAAATGCATACAGAGTGAATATGCAACAGAGAATCATAAAATACACAGAATGGTCATAATACATTCTTATAATGTCTGTTAATAATACAGAGTTTATGACACTCAAATATTTAGTAACCTTATTGCAGTGGGGTGTTTTTAGTGTTTCAAAATCTAGAGTTGTTCCAAAAAGTTACTAGTTGGAAAAATTATAATGGTATGGCATGAGTGCTGCGACACAGGAGGGGATGAACAAGTGCAATCTTTATAAGTTTGAGCATCTAATTCTGAAGAGGGAGCATTTGGAGCAGCAGGAACACGAGGCAACAGCAAAGACACCGGTCACCAAGTTTATTTAAAAAAGTTATTATAAGGCAGTCTTTTATATAAGGGCCAGTCCTGTGAGCTTGTAAAATCCTGTCTCCAGTCTGCATTCGTTTGCACCTTGTCACAGTGGTACTAAAAACACAATGAGGATGCATGTGGCCAATTAAGACACCTGCAGGCATGGTATCCATTGGGGATGCACAGTCCTGGCTCACAGATCTCTCGATCTGTGCAGAATGTGCAACAAATGTATAGGGCCAGTGGAGGTTGGAGGAAAACGCTGGGGGCTTATTTCGTCACAGCCAAAAACTGGCTAGGCACAGAGACTGCTATCTGCCAGATTGCTAGTGACCAGGGTTTTATTGGTGATCGGGAAGAAACAAGAGTGGTTACACATTGGAGAGTGGATGCCGGAAACCCATGAGCAGATAAAATTGGAGCCACGTGCCTGAAAGCAGAAAATCATCTCTGTACTACATTCTCCATTATTTTGTACTCTCGACTACAAAACACTGAACAAGATTTTTTTTTCACCTTAACCTCTTGCAGCTTTACCTTTCTGTTATTCTAATTCATGAATATGTACTGTTTTACACCTGCTAAACTTCTGCTTCTCTTTAATTCCCAGCACCATCTCTCAAGGCTCCCATTGACCTGCTTCCTATTCACACCACAGATCACAATGTCACCTGCAAACATCATATATCACAGAGACTCCTGACTAACTTTATATGTCCATGACCATTGTAAATGAGAAAGGACTCATGCCATGCCTGATTTCCTCCTTTGCTTGGATGAAACAAAACTGCTTCTTTTTCAAAAAATATGTATATAATATGGGCGGCACAGTGGCTTAGTGGTTAGCACGTTCACATCTCAGTGCTAGGGATTCAAGGTTTGAATCCCAGTCTGTATGGAGTTTCGATGTTCTCCCTGTGTTCCTCGTGGGTTTCCTCTGGGTTCTCCGATTTCCTCCCATAGTGCAAATACATGAATTCAAGGTAAATTGAATGCTCTAAATTGCCCCAGTGATAGCATTAAGCAGAAGATAATGAATGAATGAGTGAATGAATATATATGATGATAACTTTATTAGTACCACAATGGGGAAATTAAAAAAGAGTGAGACATATCAGATGTGTCACGTGTTATCCTAGGTCCGGGTAAGAAATAGCGATAATCACACCCAACAGGCAGCAGGTTCCAGAAACAAGCAATTTAATATAAAAAATAAACACCACCAAACAAGCCTACAGCACCAACTAACATGTACGTAGTTGAAGCTCTCTCACTGAAGAGAGTGTGGGGCTGGCTTAAATAACCAAGGATCAGGTCACATGACTAAAGAGGTAATTAACTTAAATAAGGCACAGCCACGGAATAAATTAATACAAACTGAAACAATAAAAACGGAACTAAAGTGAAACTTCAAACCAAATCAAACACAAAACCAAACATAGTCCAGAGAATCGGTCTGAGGATCCTGACAAGATGTAATACATTGGGAGAAGAAAAGACAGGTTATTAAAAAAAACAGCCTCAGTCTTTGGTTTTCAGTTTGCAGATGTCACAGCAGCACAGCAGCATCCATGGAATACTTTTTAGGCATCAGGACTCCATATCAGTGCTTCTTCTGGATTCTCTATCTATCCCCTGAAGGCTAAGTTCCAATAACACGGGGCTGAAACAGTAATAAGACTTTTTGTTTAGAGGAGGAATTTTAGCATAAATCCCTTATTCTGGTCTCAAAATCCAAAATACACTGCAGATGAGACAAGAAAGAGAAGGAAAGCAGGGTTTGAATAGGACGGACACCTTCCATGAGAGCAAGAAGGAAAGTATACATATTTTATATATATAAATTTAGGAGTGTCATTTAGGTATATTGCCTTAAATTTATATAAGCATTTTTGCTTTAAAAAATGGAAGTGTTAATTGTTTATTTTCAATCAATTAACAAAATGCAGTGAATGAACAGAAAACAAATGTAAATCAAATCAATATTTGTTGTGACCTCCTGTCACAGGTGCCTGTGGCACCTGTCCCTCGTTTGGTTCTTAACTGTTTCAGTTGGGTGATTGGTTTGTTTTGTGCACGTGTTTTAGTTCCTGTCCCTAAGTTTGGTTCTTAACTGTTTCAGTTGGTGATTGGTTTGTTTTTGTGCACGTGTTTTAGTTCGTTTGGTATTTTGTCGCACGTCTTTATTTTGTGGTTCTATACCCGATGTTATGTTGTTCTGTTTGTTCCCCATTTTCGTTGGTGTCCCGTCACCAATTTTTATTCAATTAAACCTTTTGGATTTTATCCCGGTGTCTTGGACTCTCCTTCCGCGTGCAACCACGGTACGGCGCTGCGCACCTTCTCCGCGTGGGTCGTATTCCGTGGGAGCGTTCGCCGTGGACCGACGCACGCATTATTCCCCGCGTGGTCGGTACCCGGGAGCGCTCACTAGGCGCGAGCGGCTGAACGCAGCTATACCTCCGCGTTAGCCGCCCTCCTTCCGGGGAAGAACGGACGACCGCTAACAGAAAGACGTGCCAATCTATCTGGAGAGTTCCGGACACCAGGGGTCACCCACCACTGATTTGGAGGACCAGGGGCTGCACCGCTGAGGAAGGGGAGCACCGGGGACCGCCTACTGCCGAGTCTGGGCGTCGGGGACCGCGCCATTCCGCCAGCCGTAGACTCCGAGAGCCAGGGGCGCTATCCTCGCCTCGCAGCAGGAGGACGCCGATCCGCGCTCCGCAGCGAGATGACGTGCTCCACGCTGTCAGCAGGTGCAGCCAACAGGCTTCAGCGCCAGAGGGACCGTTACCCCCCCCCGTTTTTTGTTTTTTCAGTACTGTTTATTATTATTATTATTTTCTTTTGTTTTAGGGCCGCTTTCCCTTTTAGCGCGACCCTTGGGGAGGGGGTATGTCACAGGTGCCTGTGGCACCTGTCCCTCGTTTGGTTCTTAATTGTTTCAGTTGGGTGATTGGTTTGTTTTGTGCACGTGTTTAGTTCGTTTGGTATTTATTCTTAGTTTTCCCGTAAGTTGTCGCACGTCTTTATTTTGCGGTTTGTATACCCGATGTTACTTTGTTTCGTTTGTTCCCCCTTTCTGTTGGTGTCCCGTCACCAATTTTTATTAAATTATACATTTTGGATTTTATCCCGGTGTTTGGACTCTCCTTCCGCGTACAACCACGGTGCGGCGCTGCGCATCTTCTCTGCGTGGGCCGTACTCGTGGGAACGTTCCTCGGACCCACGCACGCTATATTCCCCGCGTGGTCGGTACCCGGGGAGCGCTCACTAGGCGCGAGCGGCTGGACGCAGCAACTCCGCGTTAGCCGCCCTCCTTCCCGGGAAGAACGGACAGTTGGTAACACCTCCCTTTGCCTTCAAAACAGCATCATTTCCTCTAGGTACACTTGCACACAGTTTTTGAAGGAACTCGGCAGGTTTTTTATTCCAAACATCTTAAAGAACTAACATCTACAGATCTCCTGTAGATGTAGGCCTTCTCAAATCCTTCTGTCTCTTCATGTAATCCCAGACAGATTCGATGATGTTGAGATCAGGGCTCTGTGGGGCCCATACCATCACTTCCAGGAAGGGGAAATAAGCTTGATGTGTCTTTTATCTGCTGCACTAAGTTGCTTTGGCCGACCACTGCGTCTATGATCTCAACGCAACTCAACTCAATTTTATTTATAAAGCACTTTAAAAACAATAGTGGCTGCAATAAAGTGCTGTACAGTGCTGAAACTAAAAATTATAAAAAACAAGAAAACAATATAAGCAATAAATTAATACATCAAGTAAAACACTAAAAAGGTTATTAAAACCAATGTAAAATCATGGTGTGTTAAGAGACAGAGAGAAAAGTTTTAAGAGTAGATTTAAAAGTGGACAGTGAAGAGGCCTGTCTAATATATAGCGATAGGTCATTCCAAAACTTAGGAGCCACAATCGAAAAGGCTCAGTCCCCTCTAAGCTAAAGCTTGAACCTCTGTACCTCCAGGAGCAGCTGATCAGCTGACCTGAGGCACCGTGCAGGCACATGGATGGGTATGGGGAACACCCCCTCCATGACAGTAGTCCCCAGTATAGCATTAAACAAAAAATAATGAGATGAAATATAATTTTCATTTCATTTTTTATATATAACTTCAAGTTGAAGCTGATGCTCACAAGGGTAGGTGATGTTGTGTTATTTTTTAAGTAGCATTTTAAACCAACAGTTGTATAATTACTGTAATAAAATTTTAATTAACACATTAATTAAACACAATACATAATACATTTGGCTTTTTATGGAAGGAAGGAAGCTGACTTACAGAAAGAGTGGAACTGCTATAAGTATTTATAACAGGTTTGATTATAACAGGTATGGATTAGATTGGATCCATAAAAAATATTATATTGTATATATTTATATAACAATGTATGTGCAGTTTGATAATATTTTCCCAGGTGCACATGGCAAACCCAAAAGCCTTTTACTTTGTTCTTTGACCCCTGTTTAAGCCACTGGGTGAATCTCATGCCAGAAATGTGAAGTCTCACACCCACACATATGACACACTTATAACACTAACACCTAAGCATCTCAAACATTAAACATGACCTCTTGTTGACACTTACTTCCTCTCCATTCTCTTGCTCTTTCTTCTTGTCGTGTGTGTGTGTGTGTGTGTGTGTGTGTGTGTGTTGTGTCTTGGTGGTCAGTCGTTGTACATTTAAACTTTTACTTCATCAATAAACATATAACAGAGGAGGTCCTTGTAGGAGCAAGTGTTTTGTATTATTGGCGGCTACCCTATTTGCTCTTTACATTTGAATAGTAAAATTTGCAATATTAAATATAATTGCAGTTGTATTGCAGTTTTTTGTTGTTACCTAAACATCTTATGGACAGTTAACACACAATCACACTGGAGAGAATTTATCATTAGTTTGCTTATTATTATGTTTATAATGCCTATAGTGTGAAATTAGAGCTCTTGAAGTAAATGAACACAGACATAGATGCAACAAAGTACATTCTGTTTCTGGCCCTGTGATAGACTGCTAATATGGGTGAGGGTTCACTTTCCAGCATAATCAAAACATTAGCAAACTAATTATAGTTTATGAAGAAGTGTCCTTCAGTGGCCAAATCAGAGCAACTAAAAGTTGCCTTTATAAAGGACTAAACCAGGGTACTCATCAATTTTATAACTCTGTTATTATAGTTTTCATTTTAAAAATACATTTCAATACCCTTTGACGCACTCCCTTGTCACTTTGTGTATATGTCAAACTTACAGTGTCACTCCCACAGTAAGCCTCTTATTACCTTTGCTGCAGTGTTAAAAGGCTATTGGAATCCAGGACATCATGAATTCAAGCCATATGTAGAATGAAGCCTATTTGAAATGTAAACAGAGTGATAATAACCCAAATACAAATATTCATTTAGGCAAAGGGAGTGTACACATTTTTATGTATTTATTTTTAAATGAAACTTTGTGGAAATGACCACACTGTGTGAAAAATGAGGGGGAAAACGTGGCACCCTCTTTACCTTAAATTAAATTCAATATATAATGTGTGTGTGTAATAAAGAATATATGTAATAAAAACTATAAGGCCAAGTTAATTCACAGAAATGTTGACATCACTGTGTATTATTATATATCATTAATTTTATTTTAAATTCAAGTATGTTTGTGCAGTTTTATTATGCACCCTTAGATCCAAGCATCACATAGTAAATAATGTACATATGAACTGATAAATGGACACAGTAATTAAAGTAGTATATCCATCCATCCATCCATTATCTTCCGCTTTATTCTATATTATGGTCGCGGGGGGGGGTTCCCTATGCCCACCCAGGGGAGAACGCCTCGGGTGCTGGGCAGACACAACCAGGACAGGGCGCCAATCCATCGCTGGGCACACAGTCACTCACACACACACACACACACACACACACACACACACACTCCATATGGGGCAATTTGGAGAACTCAATTGACTTGATCCATGTTTTTGGACTGTGGGAGGAAACCGGAGAACCGGAAACCGGTAGCCCACGCGGACACGGGGAGAACATGGAAACTCCACCCATATGGGGATTCAAACTGGGACCACTAAGATAACCACTAAGCCACCGTGCCGCCCAATTAAAGTAGTATATAACTACATATTTGGTTTGCATGCCATCAGGGTACACATGGTTGCATGACTGTTTTCAGTTTCACCCATTTCACGTTTTGCTTATTTTCATTTAATTTGTAGAATTAATCATTCCTTGGATTTTGTATTAGTTATCTTTGTTTGCCTCACCCACCTTTTTTAGCTTTCCCTCCTTCAAGTTTCGATAGGTTTGTGTCATATACTGTTTGCGTATGTTTATCTGACACTTTTAGTTAATCCTTCACCTTCACACCATATTTTGCTTCAAAAGAGACAAAGTAGCATTTGTATGAACACAGAAAAACTACCCTCAGATATCTATTTTTGGACTGGTAATAAAATTCAGCAAACAAATATCCTAAACTATTTAAATTATGACAATATTCTGCAACTAATCAACTAATCATATATTAATCATAGACCTAATCATATAATTTTTATATCTTTACAGTATATTTGGCATGGATATAGCAGCCATAGTCAATGCTATTTCAGTAATACACCTATGTTAATTAATAAAGATTGTTTTATATGTCTTATAATTATGTGTATTAACGTATATGTGCTTATTTTGCCAATCTTCAAACTTAAATCATTAAAATTATTGCAGTGAAGCAGTACAGTTATCATGTATGTAGGTATAATTGTATTCATGAGCTGTTTCCTATGTCTTAAAAAGAGTCACACCAACGGGCACAACTCGTTCACACTCAAAGTACTATGGTGACTCCCATTATACACACAGGTAAACATTGCACTTCCTGAGAAACACTTCTGGAACTTCTGCAGTTCAAACTGTCAAAGCAACACATACAGACATGTCCACTCACAAAAACACAGAGGATCAATTGGATAATTCAGTTCAAGTCCTGTTTGACATCATAGTTCAGTGGCACTCCATTTCAGTTCACAACCCCCACCCTGGCTGTCTATGTGGGAGAGAGAGACCCTTTAAAGACCCAGGTGACCTCATAATACTATGTGTTCATAACAAATATGTTATTTGTATGGTTACCAAAAGTGTTTTTTTTTTAGGAAATTACTATAAAGCTAGCATTATATCTCTATAGTAATCGCTCATTTGTTCTGCTTTCTAACCCAATAACTTACCTACCTATCTATATCTACTCATCTCCTATCCATTTATTTTTATAATTTTTTTAATTCTTTTTTTGAATGGTACAACTATCCAAAACTGAATACATTTTTAATGTGGGCATAACAGAACCAAAAACTGCAAACAGCACCTTCTGTGAGAGATAAAAACGAGACAAAGTGCCCTCAGCAAAAACAAGGTGGTAACTAAGAGTTCTGACACACTAAGAGGACAGACAGAATCACAAATAGGACAGACAATAAGTTCAAGCATGCAGGCCCACCTGCATTTGGGCTCAGCAAGCATAGCACATATTTCTTCATGCTACCTAAAATTATGCACCCTGTTTATACTTTGTTTTTATTTATCAATTTAGTTCACATACTATTATCTGTAGTATGTGCATGCTCGGTGGCACGGTGGCTTAGTGGTTAGCACGTTCGCCTCTCAGCGCTAGGGATTCCCGGTTCGAATCCCCATCTGTGTGGAGTTTCCATGTTCTCCCTGTGTCCACGTGGGTTTCCTCCGGGTTCTCCGGTTTCCTCCCACAGTCCAAAAACATGGATCAAGTCATTTGTGTTCTCCAAATTGCCCCATATAGAGTGTGTTTGTGTGAGTGAGTGTGTGCGCAGAG
Organism: Corydoras sp. C115; assembly: GCA_019802505.1. NCBI lineage: Eukaryota > Metazoa > Chordata > Actinopteri > Siluriformes > Callichthyidae > Corydoras > Corydoras sp. C115. The sequence continues at coordinate 197,138 of JAFMOC010000126.1, read as the reverse complement.
ATAGATTGGCGCCCTGTCCTGGGTGTTTCTGCCCAGCACCCGAAACGTTCTCCCCTGGATGGGCATGGGAAACGCCACCGCAACCCTAATAGAGGATAAAGCGGAAGATAATGAATGAATGAATGTGCATGCTCTTAAATAAACGCCTCTACCATGGTTTAACAGTAGGAGCAGTGTTTTGTCATTAAATTCTACATTCAACACTTACAATACTTTTCAATCATACAGTTTTGGTAAATGTCTCCTAAATTCATTTCAGCTCTCAGATAAAACATATCTGTTTTAATGTGTATGCTGATCTGTAGTCTGACAGTGGAAATGTCAGGAAGTATGACTGTACTGTAATTTCCAATACCGTGCTGTATATACAGTTTTGCCCAATGTTTTTTTTTTCTGTTCACATTTCTGATTTGTATTTTCCATTTAGGCTATGGAATTATTAATAATATTATTATTATTTAGTATCACAATGATATTAAATGTCAACAAATTACAAAACAAATAGTGAAATCATAAATGTGAAGTCTTTTGCAATCAATCTCTTACACACAACCTACATTGTAGGTGCTGTTTACAGTGTTTTTGAGAAATGCACTGTTGTGTCCATATTTGTGAGGATTTGAGAAATGCCGTAAAGCAACTATTAAAAACTGTAAATAATAACCTGCAATAGTAAAAGCAATGACCTAAGGGAACTTTCAACTTGAGGATCAAAGGGACTTTTTTGGCTTGGATGGACAAAATTTTGGAATTTATATTGGACTAATTGGTGTCCAATCCTGTTTGTTGTTATTGTGAGCACCTTTATTTTCACCAACTCAGATGGATTTTCATCAACCTTCAGTGACTAAACTGAATTAGTTATTCTAATGATTATTTAACACATTTGATTTTAAATGAACATGTATTTATATACAGGATATGTACATTAGTGGTGTTTTACACTTGTTGACACTGCTAGGCTGCCCCCACTGAGCCTACAGCCCTCACCAGGTATCTTCCTTCAAAAACAAAAATTTGGTCACTCATTAACGGTCACTCTGGCTTGCTCTATATAGGTTCAGGCTCAGGACACTAGCTCTATATAAATAAGTTGAATTTAAACAACAATAAGAGAAAATAACAATAAAGTATAGAAAAATTAAATGCTCAGAAAATGTAAATAACTATAATTATGTGCAATAAACCCACATTCAACACAATCAAATCTGAGAGACTTGACACCAATTTTTTTATTTTTATTTTTTGGTAAAATTACAGTTTTTCAAGACACATTTCCTGAAACCATGCATACATTTCTCCAAACTGTAAACACAAAACCCAATTTACAAACCACTTTCACAAAACCTCTTGTTTTGTCTTGACTTGTTCTCCAAAACCAAACCATTGCCTCAAAACAGTTAAAGCAGTGCTCAAAACCAAACAATGTTGTCAGGTCAGGCTTCGAGTCAATCAAAATGAAAAACAACACTGAACAATCATTACACACAACACCGAAAAAAGGAAAACACAATGATCAGATCATGAAGCTGTAGAAATAATCATTATGGTCCACAAAAGTAGAATACATTTTCAAAACAAGACTCCTGTTTAGCAAAAAATGAGTAATTATGCACTGTTACCATCAAATAAAAATTATATACAAATAAATCCTCTCTGAATGTTTGGATCATACTGAATCTACTCAGAATGGGCTAAACTTAAAGTCCTACTTTCCTCATAGTCAAACCATGGAAAGGCATTTGGTCAATGATGGTTAACCTTATTTCAACTGATATAGTTGTTCTTCGTCTTGTCCCTTCTCTTCCTCCTTTTCCTCCTCTTACCCTTACTGTGCCTGTCTGAGTGTTTGTTATCCGTAGTGAAACTTCAACGACCGGGCCCCTTGTACTGGCTCATATTAGTTTCTTTACATCTTTCGCCACATGTGTGATCGATTTAAAGTGGCTGTGTTTAAGTTGTGACACCTGTGATTTAACCTGTGCTCACTTTTGCTACCTGTGCTTACCATTACACATCCAAAGGGTATCACAGTACAAAATGTGTTTTAGTGGGTGAAAATATATTTGCAAATTGTATCTTACTAAATGAAATGCGCTTAAGGTTCTGCCAAAACCTTAACAATTTTAATAAATGGGACTAGGATACTTAGCATTTGGTTTAGACAACAGAGTTTAGTGTTTTAGCAAGTGAGAAAAAAAACTGTAATAATTGGTATATACTGTGCTGTAATTACTAATTAGTGTTTTGTTTCATAACTAGTCAGATTAATCTGCATCTAGTTCTACATTTACAGTGTCATTAGTGTCACCCAAGCAGACCTATTATTTATTTTATTATTTGTAATGAATGTAAAGAGTCAATGGCATGGGGCATGGGATTCTTCATCTGCCATTAAGAAAATTATAAACATTACTGTTAAGAAGCTTGCTTACCGATACTAAACCTGCCAAGCATCTACTTCCAGCTCGTCACTCGAAATTTTGATCAGTGCAATTTCTGAGGACATAATAGCTGTTTTACAATATTATTTCTGAAATATCGTCGTCAGAACGAAACAAAAATCATCAGAAAGTGGTGCAATATATAATTGAAAGTTTCATTTACAGTTTCATTTGTTGTTGTAGTACTGTGAATTAAAAAAGCATCATTTTTTCTAAACACTTTCACTAACACTAACACTTTCTTATAACTAAATATAGTATATTTTATATTTTTTTGTAGATAAATGATAGATTTATGTGTTAGAAATTCCATGCTGTGAAGTCCACATTTTATGTTCTGTTGTTTGTATCAAAATGGCAAAAAAAAAGACACTCCTACTTGTTTCTTTAGTACATTTAAAGTCAGATTTTCATGCATTCTCTATTTCAGCATATTACTTGTTTTAAAAGCTTAAAAAGTTGCCAGATCCAATATATTTACTGAATTGACCTGTGTTCTAAAGAGTTCTTAGTTAGGAGTAAAATTGGATCTTATACACTAAGAATTATTACATTTGAGCTGATTATGAGGAATGTGTACATAAACAACTAAGATTCAAACAAATATGTTTTGTTTTTTTTGTCTTTTAAGACAAATATGACCAATTGGTTTAATTTAAGTTTCTGATTTACGTTCAGGACCTTTCGCAGGGCCTTTCCAAAACAATGTTCATCCTTTTGACCATCTGTTTATATTTCTGTTTGTGGCTCTATCTGTCTCTCTTTTTCTTTTTTTCGTGAAGGTGAAGTTGTTTCTCCTTCTCATGGTGCTACTGCACTTAGGTTGTAAGCCAATAACACACACCACTTTTCTCGCCCATGAAACACAGACATCACTTTCCAGCATTTAGATGATTTCCCGTCACTCTGATAGAAGTCAGGTAATATTTTTAGCATAAAACTCAAACAAGAGGGTTTTTTTCTTCCACAAGCAGCTCAACCACAGTATAAACCTTACAACTTAAAGTAATAATTTAAACCTAAACAAAATAAACAACAAAAAACAAAATTTGTATTGCTAGGAATTTGTAATGAAATAAAGTAGATTTGGTTCATATTTCAACTTCATATGATAGATAATATGTTAATAAGTCAATATATTACTAATTGTTAAAAGTTGTTTTCTGTTTTTTCTTGTATGCATTATGCATGTCATTATACATGTCATAGACATGAAAGATTTATCTTTAAAAAACATTTTGATATTATTTAAAGTTATTTTACATTTCCTTTTAAATTTGAGCATATGCATGCATAAATATTATTTTGAGACTTTTAGTATTTATTTCTCATGGTTAATATTTACTTTTTAAAAGGCGTTAAAATTCTTTTTAAATAAAATTGAACAAACATCCAGGACTAAAGATTGCATATTTGTTTGAATGCTGCACGTGCCTGTGTGTGTGTGTGTGTGTGTGTGTGTGTGTGTGTGTGTGTGTGTGTGTGTGTGCTTACATCTGTAACATATTACCTTCAAAAACACCTGGCTTAATCTTAAGCCCTGTCAAACAGTGCATTACTGCCTTCTTCTGGTTGTAGGCGGATTTACAACAAAGCATGCAAAATTGACAATATTCTGTAGATAGATTAACTCTTTATATATCTCACTGGAAATTATTGAAACTCTACACTGAGGACAAATGTTAACACCGTAATACACACTTTTAGCTGCATGGCAATAGCTAATGAAATATTGACCCTATTTTTTTATTTCAGTCTCCTAGTCTACAAAATATGATCTATCTGTTGGTAAATTGCTGTGGACTATAGACCTACAAAAACAGCTTTCAAACAAACCTTCACAGCTTTAGAACGATTTGGGACTGTGTAGAGTTGTGAATTTTAATGGATGTGCTTTGACTGTTTTATCTTCTGTAAAATCCAAGATTTTTATTCCTTTTTCTATAGCCTATGCACGTTGGTAATTTATCACCTATATGCAATTCATTTTCAACATTGGTTGTATTTGAATTTTTAATGATTTGGAAAATATCAGTATTCTGTATCAGAATGTTGTCACCATTGGGTTTATAATATTAGAAACAGAATTTAAAGACCTCCACTTTTGGTGCCTTAATTTATATAAATATGTTACAGGATTAGTGGTTAGCACGTTCGCCTCTCAGCGACAGGGATTCCCGGTTTGAATCCCCATCTGGGTGGAGTTTCCATGTTCTCCACGTGTCCGCGTAGGTTTCCTCCGGGTTCTCCGGTTTCCTCCCACAGTCCAAAAACATGGATCAAGTCAATTGAGTTCTGCAAAATCCCCCATAAAGAGTGTGTACAGTATGTGTGTGTCTGTGTGAGTGAGTGTGTGCCCAGCGATAGATTGGCGCCCTGTCCTCGGTGTATCTGCCCAGCGCCCGAAACGTTCTCCCCTGGATGGGCATGGGGAACCCCCCCCCGCGACCCTAATATAGGATCAAGCAGAAGATAATGGATGGATGGATGGATGTTACGGGATTAGTAGTTTTAGTACAGGGATCATTTTCAGGTCAGGATAATTATAACTGTATGTACATAAAATTTTACCAGATTTGTGAATCATCAAAACAAAACATTATTTAACCTTCAGCTGAAGTTCTGAAAAGGCTTCTAATTAGTCAGAAGTTTTATCTGTCACCAGTCTATACCATTTAATACCTAAAATTACATTTTGTAATTTAGCAGATGCTTCAAAGTATAAGGATACTTTCAGATATCCCAACTATAAACTATCGCCAAACAGTGTTAAGGGCCTTGCAACTTCAGTGAACCTGGGCTTTGAACTCACAACTTTCAGACTGATAATCCTAACACCCTTACTTTCTGATTCTTGCTATAACAACTATCATTAAAAATTACTTTATTTTTATTAACTCTTTTTCATTTTTTCAACCCTCAGCTTTTATGATAAGTTGTGTAAAAATACTGAAATGCATACTACCATCATTACTGTTTGATGGGTTTTTCTCAGCAGGGCCATTTGGTCTAGCTCTTTAATACATAACACATTAGAAAATGTATTGAATATATGAAAAAGCTGAAGCATTGTATTTGAGCTGTTTAACTTCTGTACCGTAAAACACAAATAACTTGTAGTACTCATTGTCTCTATAAATCACTGTTCACACTCGATGATGATAGCATAATCTTCATTGCTGTTTCCTGACAGTAAACTCATAATGAGAAATGACAAAAAAGGAATAATGACATGGCAAGTAAAGTAGAGATGCAATAAATTTCTGTCCGATCAAAGGGTTTCTTAAGCGCTTAGTCTGAAAACAGCTCACACTCCAACCTTAATACCACTGGCTGCTTTTCTTTGCAATGCGTCGTTACGACATCATGAATCTGTCAGCATATAAAGACATGTGCCGTGTAGATTCACACATGGGTAATTCTGTTAGTGTAGGGGCTTTGAACGACCACACAGCATTTACATTTTAATGTATGTATGACTGTATCTGAGTGTACGCTGAAGGTTTAGTGTATTTCCAACAACATACATGTCTCATGGAAGCTAGATGTTCACCATTGCTAATATCCTAATTAATTTTCTATAGTAAATATTTAGTACACCTGATATAGGAGCATTCTATACTTACTAAGGTTTAAGTATTGTTGTGGGGTGTACAAATTATACTTATTCCTCAGAACTGTATCATTCCAATCCTGATGCTAATGTAATAATTTAATATTCTAAAATAATATAATATTCTAAAAAAATAGAAAAGTTGTATACTTTAACAGTAATATTTCTCTCTCTCTCTCTCTCTCTCTCTCTCTCTCTCTCTCTCTCTCTCTCTCTCTCTGTCTCCCTCTCTGTTAATACAAATAATATATTTATTCATTGTGCAACGTATTAAATCCCATGATTGCTTTTGTGTCATTGAGCCTCAAATGATCAGTAAAAGTAGCAACCAAAATTTCCATTTCAGCCTACATGTTGTTCTTACTCTAATTGTACTTGTAAACATCATATACTTGTAAACCATCACACTGCAGTCATGTTTGTATAACCAAATTAGTTCATTAACTATTGTGAGTTTTAGCCTCACGCACTGCATGTTTACTCACCTAAAATTTTTGACTCCAGAACAAAATTAGTTGAACCAGACATGCATGAAGTTCTTTTACATACATTATTAAGGTGCTGTGGGGGTAGGAGTGACAAAACAAACATGGTGATTTAATGCTGGACTGAGTAATTGACATTCAAAAAAAAAACCTGATCAAGAATGTTATGTTAAGGGTTTATTAAAGCCTTAAAAGTATCTAGCCCAATTTAAATATAAATTAAAATTGTAAAAATTGTATAACATATAAAGTGTCAAGTGGTAGAAAGTTTCATCAATAAAAATCAATAAACAAATGTTATACTTTTAACATAAAGAATATGATTTAAATAAATAACATGCAAAATAAAGGCTTAATTATCAGAAGTCAGAATTTCTTTCTAAATTTCTGGTCTACTGCACATGAATCTTTTAATAATATGCACATTTGTGCTGAGATTTGTGGCACATGGACTGAGATTTACAACTTTTAATAAAATACAACTCTAACTAAACTCAATCAATGTAATATGCCATACATGAACCATACTGACATTTAGATTTAACAATAAAGAATGACTTTATTATTGCTTTTACATTATATGTTAGCGAGTTTTATTACCTAAGGGTGTTGAATTTTAGCTTAAGGGACAGATATAAAGAGAGTAAGAGAAGATAGAAATAATAAAAGTGGAAACTTTGGGTGTGAAACCAAGCGAAGGAGAAGAAGAGCGGTTCCACTGATTGTGTTTGGACAGCTGAACACAGGCTGTTCAGAACTTAAACTTATTACACTACTCTCTTGCTTCTGTGTCTTTCTCTCTTATCTCTCTACCATACACACAAATATACATTTACATGCATTTTGTGGAATTTAAATAGAATATAATGCATTCCATTTAGATTTACCCTAGATTATGATTACTTACCTGAACCTGAAAACATTTGTATTAAGTATTATTCATCACTTTATACTTCAACATTATTTTAAGTTTAATTTAATTTAAATTATAAGTAAGTAAGTAATATTAAGAATAATAAATAGTATAATTAAATTTTCTGAGATTCAAATGAGCTTATTACTTTTGCATTGCATGCACTTATGCTGCAAATATAAAGTGCTCACATATATAAGAAGATATATACTGGAAATTTGTTATCTTTGTACAGCTTTAAACTAGGTAAGCATTAATGCTGATACTAATTTCAAGCAAACTTTAAATGTTAAGAAAACATTTCCTCCTTAAAATGAAAAAGATATTTATTTTATATGAAATAGTACATAGTTTGAAAGAGGGCGGCACAGAGGCTTAGTGGTTAGCACGTTCGCCTCTCAGTGTTTGGGATTTCCAGTTCGAATCCCAATCTGGGTGGAGTTTCCACCTTCTTCCCGTGTCCGAATGGGTTTCCTCTGGGTTCTCCGGTTTCCTTCCACAGTTCAAAAACATGGACCAAGGTAAAGTGAATGCTCCAAATTGCCCCATATAGATTGTGTTTGTGTATGTGTCTGTGTGAGTGAGTGTGTGCCCAGTCATAGATTTTTATTTAATTATTAATTATTTTATTATGAGTATTACTCATTTTAAGTTTATTAGAAATGCTCTTGTTCTGTCTTTTTAGTGATAGTAAAACAAATAATTATAAATATCTTTATTTATCACACTAAGTGTGTATGTATGTATGTGTGTGTGTGTGTGTGTGTGTGTGTGTGTGTGTGTGTGTGTGTGTGTGTGTGTGTGTGTGTGTGTGTTACTTCCAGCTGTGTGTGGAGTGAGCACAGGGTCATGACTAGTAAGCATTGGATAATAGCATTTTGACCATGCAGAGACTAAACAGCCTCAGTAGGGAATGTCGATGTTTTGGAGATGAGCTGTGTGTTCAGCTGTAGGCCACACACACACACACACACACACACACACACACACACACACACACACACACACACACACACACACACTTTCTCTGGCTTTCGGTTCCACTTCATTTGATGTTATTCTCCTGTATCAGAAGCAAAAAAGAGTGAGACTCTCAGTTATTCCACTTTAACACACAATAGGCTTAGAGTTAAGGTAAATACATGACGCACATTGAGTCTATTGGGAGGAGGGTGTTAATTTTATTGGCCTTAATAATTAGTACAATAAAGATTAAACACAACATGCTAATTGTCTGTTAGTGCAGAACAAGAATTAATTTTGGCTTATGTTTAAACACATAGAATTAACATTGATATAAAAAGACACACATGCACACAAAAACACACAAGTATGTCTACATGTGTGCTGAAACACCAGCAGACCCTCCTCACTGACATTTATGAAGCGATCAATGAAAACTAACTTCAGGGAGAGCTGGAATTTTCCGCAACGGATTACTCTCTCAGTCTTCTTTCCTCCCCTACAACTCCCCCCCCCCTCCCCACACACACACACACACACACACACATACACACACACATACATACACACATATGGGGGAAAAAAAGGCATCAGCAAGACTAATGTGTTTTTGCACAGGTTTAACAAAGCAGTGTTTTCCCCATCATTAGAGAGAGGGACAAGAAAAATAAAAGGGTGAGTAAAGTTAAGGACGATCATTTACCTCACTTGTGGAGGGCATGGTTTCATAACCGTGTAATATACTCTTGCAGCCCAAGCCCTTTGAGGCGAACTTTTTTTTTATTATTATTTTCTTCCCAGATTAATTTGATCTAAATTAATCAAGAAAACATTCTTTTAACACTAAGTGTTCCTACCAGTGTTGCACTGGTATGAGTGAATCAAAAACAGGAGTCACTGAAGTAATAAAAAAACTCAAACTAAAATTAGTCCAGTCCAATTTAGTCCAACGAAATTCTCCAACCACCATCTTTCTGTAAAAAGCATCCAGTGACTGCTGATAATTAATTTGACTTTACTGAAAAAAACAAAGATTTTCTAGTTTTTTTGTTGGCAAGTTAGAACAATTATGACAAATGTGTGTAATATGCACATTGAGTAAACACAGTGTTTAATAAATCCAACAGCACTGCTGACCCTGATTTAATTATATCAGCACAAGATATACTAACACCAACACTACTACATTGGTGTCCATGCAATGATAAGAATCTTCCACCACCCAAATAATACCTACTGTGTGATGGTCCTGAATATTATAAAACACAGTCCATGATTAGTACATAGAACTAACTTTAGTACTATTTGTAAGTCACTTTGGATAAAAGTGTCTGCTAAATGACCAAATGTAAATGTAATATAAATGCACTAACAAAATATGTAGAAAAACAGATGGACTACAGTCTATGTCGAGCAACAATTTGCATCTCTAGGTTAAGTGAAACTGATAAAATGGAAAACGAGTATAGAAACTCCACATATTTTTATATATGAAAACCTATATTTAATTATTTTAATATCTTATATTTTCTGCTCCTACAGTTATTGCACATTTAGTGTTCTGATACAAATGTATTATATTCAGTGTTATTTATTACATTTAAATGTAAATACAAATAAATAAAAGCTTTAAATTAACCTTGGATGATGTTCATTGTATGACCTCAAACACAAAAGTCTTCTGTGTACAAAATGAACTCTGAATTGTCCCTGCTGTTTCAATACTTTTCAAGGGTACTGTATATGATAGAGAATCTAAATAACAGACTGCACAAATTGATTACACTGTATAAATAATTTCTTTTTTTTTTTGTAAATTATGGTTTTCTAAATCGACAAATTACTGCCTTGATGCTGTATTCTCTGAAATCAGCAAGTGATTCACAACACATCAAAAGACTTTCTGGAAGTACTTATTAGTCTGACATGCTCCAACACGGATCACTTTGAAAAAATATGACTAATTATGTGCAGCTCAAAATGCATATTTGATTAAGTATAGCCAGCTTTTAAATGATTGGAAGTTAATCATTAATAAATTAATTAGAATCAGGAATTAAAGAATACGTTTGTTATTTTCAAAAAAGTAGAACTGCGATTAAAAAAAGAGAACATTTTAAGCAGTAAAAACTAAGAAACTTGCCAAGAATGGAAAGTCAGAACGAAGTACAACAAAAGTGTTTGCACAGCACTTAACATGAGAGAGAAATAGAGGGATTTAAAAATCAGTAGAGCAGAACAGAAAAGGATGGGGTGCGTTTTGTCTTTTATTGGGACCACACATGCTCCTGACCTTGTGTGTATTTATATGAACACATAATAGGAGTTCTTACTGTATCTCATGTCTGTGTTCATCAAATACTGAGACTGCAGTCTAACGAAAACAAAATACATATTCTGTTTAAATAAACAAGGGTTTTTCTTGTTTTACTTTTTAGAAGTATGTTGCCGTATGTTAACTATTATCTAATATACAAATATAATACATTAAAATAAAGCAATAAAAAATATTTTTATTGCCTAATTGTGGTTATTCTGATTATGTTTTTAAGGTTCTGTTTTTTTTAGCAAGTAGATGTATATAAACTTATACGTTTTATATATTTGATTTATATTATTTATTTAGATAAAAATATTTTTTATATATATAATATTTTAGTTTTTTTGTAACTAATTTTAAAACAAACAGATTTAAACAAACATGGTTTTCCAAAATAACACTTTAAAAATTTAAATATACACAAGAAATAGTGATTTTTTTTATATTATGATTTAGTTGACAAAATTACAACAAAAAAAAAAAAACGTTCTAAATTTTCACTGACTGAATACCAAGTGTTAATTGTTCATTTATTTTTAATCAATAATTTCTTCACAGTCTCGGTTTACTTAGTTTTACAAATATCTAGAAAAATCTGACAAGGTGTCTTTGCTGATTAATAAGTCTGCTGGATAAACCCTTTACACTAAATAATAATGCCTCACATAACAATATTGTGGAATGTTACAAAACAGTGGAACTTAAATAACCTTAAAACTTTTACATTGTTCTGTCCTAATGTGTTTTTTTTTTTTTTTTTGCAGATATCAAATTCTGAATGTGTTTATTTTGAGCTGAATGTCACTGACATGCAGGTGCAGCGTTTTTCAGCTTAGAGTATGCATGTCCTTTCTTAAAGTTTATAAACATGTGAAAAGAACATAATATAAATTGATTTAAGGGGTAAATGTGTTTATGTGTTTATTATGGAATAACAATCTGGGAGTGCTGGGATAAGTTCTGAGATAGGTTACTAATTAGGATAATATTGATTTAGAACATTTTAAGTTCGGTGAAAGCATTGGAAATTATTACTTTCCAAAGGTACATTTGTCAACAAAAATAAATTTTATATTTTTATTTTTGTACTAAATATGAAAGGTTTATAGATTTTTAGGTTACAATAATGAAAATCTATGTGATACAATGGATTTTTTTCCTCACTACAGATTTGTAGATTACCAGTCCTAAAATTAACATAGCTTGGAAAAAAAGCTGCACTTTGAATAAAATTGACTAAAAAAGAAAGTCATTTTTATACAGATGTAGAGACATCCTGCTGGAGTCATCACATTTGAACCATGAACGGTAGTGAGGAGAAGGCTACCACCCACTGAATGCACACACACAGTCACTCAGACACAGACAAAGAAAGTGAAAGACAGAGATAGAGGAACAGAGGCAGGGGAGAGATGGTTTCCAGAGTGAGAACAGATGGAGAAAGGAAAACACACTACACTCTTTAGCACCTCTGTGTTTGAGCTCTGAACTCGAGCGACCTTCAGCCTGGTGCTAGCACTAACACTGTTGTAACACTACTGCTATTGCTAACAATATTCATATGAATAGAATAACCTGAATACTGAAAAGCCTTATCATGTGTGAAAAAAAACATGTATAATATATAATAATGTATGTATATCATTATAAAAATAGTCCTGCACAGTTCATTACAGAATTTTACTGTAAACAATCTTATATGGGTCTGCATGCCATACATTTACATACAGTCCACAGTATATTCAAAGCAGCAGTCTGTATTCAAAATGGATTTCTGTTAATCTCTTTTAAAGCAGTGTCATTTTGACTTCAACAAATGCTATCAAAACAGTGCTGTTAAAATGAATATGGTCTTTTTTCATTTAATTCTCTGACAAAGTAGTCTAGTAAATCACTATATTAACTTTATATGGTTTTGAATACAGTGGCTACTCATGTTTTAAATAGATTTTAAATGTTTGCTCAATAATGTTTAAAATAGTTTAACTGGCACCAAAAGTGATCACATGGAGTTCACAACATGCAGGCCTTTGTTTAGTACCTAGAGTGAACAAGGTCACCAGGGGAGCTAGTCTTTTTTCTAGTAACTTTTGCACTGCATTAAGTTGCACATTCAGATGCACATTGTGCACTTTAATTACTGCTAATTTTTTGCATTTTTTATGCTCTTTGCACAGTTGTATATTGACCATTTTGTATTGTGTATTTTATATATACATTTATATCATACTTTAATTTATTTTTGTTTTGTTGTTATTTAATGGAATTTAATTCATTAAAAATATTCCTATTACTATTATTACTATTTTCATAATTTAAAGTATACTTCACGGTGGCTTAATGGTTAGCACGTTCGCCTCTCAGCACTAGGGATTCCTGGTTCGAATCCCCATCTGGTTGGAGTTTCCATGTTCTCCCCATGTCCGTGGGTTTCCTCCGGGTTCTCCGGTTTCCTCCCACAGTCCAAAAACATGGATCAAGTCAATTGAGTTCTCCAAATTGCCCCATATAGAGTGTGTTTGTGTGAGTGACAACCCCCCCCCCCCCCCCCCCGCAGCCCTGATATAGGATAAAGCGGGAGATAAAGTATATTTTAACATTATTTTTTAATTAGTTGATTTTGAATTTGTTTTTATGTTGCATGCTTCACTTTAGAGGTAACACTCGGCAAAACATCTTAAAAGTTAATTTAATCTGCTTTGTGACAATTCTGTATTATTCTGTACATAATTAAGGACTGTTGAACACACACACACACACACACACACACACACACACACACACACACACAGACAATACAAAAAGTGCCTCTACTTATGGTAAACAAACCATAAAAGAAACCATTAAACTCCACTAGTATCCATACTCATCTCAGCAGTAAAGTTTAACCCTAGTTCAACTTGCTAATCAGCTGAAATAACAATACTTATTGCTCCACAAATCTAGTGGTGTGTGTGTGATTAATGTGTCTGCTGATGTACATGGCTGCAGTCACACACTACTGGTCTTGAATCATTTCATGAGTTCTCTTTTCTTCCAGGAAAAAATATTATTCTAACAAAGTAAAATGCTTACACTGAATACACTCTCAGGCACATGAACACACAATGAAAAGTTAGACGCATATACGCTACATAAAAAAAAAAAAAAAGAAAAAAAAAAGAAAACATTGAAAGTTAAATATGTTAACCGCTGTCATTATTATGTGTGGTTTTCAGATTGCAATGTCGTTATATGTGATATATAAATAATTCATGTATTACATAGATTAGTGGTTAATTGGAGTTTATTTGGCTTATGGCAATAAATGCAGAATGATTTTCCTTTTTTTTGAATCATCATGATCTAATATTTGACACCACTGTATTTGGTGTAACTAGTACAAAAAAATGTACTTTTTTAAATTAAAGGTTTCATTATTCTACTCCCAGTGATATATTGACGCCCTGTCCAGGATGTATCTGCCCAGCGCCTAAAATGTTCTCCCCTGGATGGGCATGGGGAACCCCCCGCGACCCTCGAAGAGGATAAAGCGGAAAATAATGGATGGATGGATTATTTTACTCCATTTACCCTAAATAACCTAAATTGTTTGTAATCCATATTTATGTATGCATTGTACTTCTATCATAGATCCACTACTGAACTAATTGTATCAGTATTTTAATTCATCCAGGCTCTCATATCTACTGAATGCCTATAGTAACTAATTGCTTCTAAATAAGTGTGTTATGCGTAAAAGTGTCTATTTTGAATTCTTCACATAACAGTAGATGGTTTTCAAGATAATAAGATGTGATTAGTGTGCAAACTTATTAAAAAAAAACTTTCAAAATATTTGCAAAATGTGACCAGCAGGGGGAGACACACTCTGTGAATTTTCTCTGGACTTCAGCTGTTGTACAAGAAACTCAATATACTGCGTTACCACAGTGCAATGGCCTGAGCCACACACAGACACACGCATGCACATAGACACATCTTTGGTAAAACTAATTTGTTTGATGATTTTAGCAGTAAACAGAAAAACAACAATCTATTTTGGACAAATGGGTCATGGGGGAAAGGAGTGGATGGTCTTAAATAGAATAGAAAAGAATTCAACTTTATTGCAGTTTGCATCCATCCAGAAGTGCTTTAGCAGATATATAAATATATACATTACAAAGTGGTAATTTGTTGAGTAGAATATACAAATATGAATGTACAGACTATAAACAAATATCTTGGTGCAAAGAAATCCTGTTAGTTGCATCACCTAAACAATATGGTACGGGACAGACAACAAGCATTTCTACCAACCTAGATGCCTAAAGTCTTGAATCTCTCCCTGAATGTGTTAAGGAACTTCTACACCTGCATCACAAAAAGCATTATGTACCTAAAATGTTTAAATTGTTTAGTCGAGTCATCTATCAGAATCACCCTCCCTAACCTGCAAAAATTATATCTTAAAGATGTATTTTTAGGGCTAAGAAATCCTTATTCACTTTAATCACGATCATTTTTTCTTTTCTTGCTGCAATTAAGTTGACCAGACCACTACCAGAAAACAATTACTAAGAAGCTATGGAGTTCCTGCTTTTGAGTCTTCTCTTTTGCTTACATATGAGCATTAAACTGGCCTCTTGTGTTATGCATAACAGTGTCATTATTTTACATATGTAAAATATTTTCTTTATTATTTTATTTTATTGGATGGATGTCACAGTGTCACAATGGTTAGCACTTTCACCTCTCAGCCCTGGGGATCCAGGTTTGAATCCCAATCTGGGTGGAGTTTCCATGTTCTCCCCATGTCTGTATGACTGTGTTTGCGACAAAGCTTTAAAGCTTTTTTACATGGATTACATGCCAGATGTTAATTTCAATGGCCCGGTATATTTTTCCGTTTATCTGTGTATTTAATTTGACATTTGGATACTGACTAGGCCATTTCATCACTAGGCATAATTCATGAAATTTTCCTAAAAACATCTAAACTACAAATTAATCACAAGTTAAAATAGTCCTGTCTAAAAACTCTCCACCAGACTCACAAATGCTGGGTAAACATAGTTTGCAAATTGAGGAACTGCATATTTATTTCCAGTTACAAAAACATGTGCCAAGGTATAACACATTAGCATCATATAAGTAAAGCTTGGACTAAGGATTCACACAGCAGCTTTAATTTAATGGATTTGTTACTTTTGATTGTTAAATAATTATACTGAAAAAAACATGTACAAAAAAAATTTCATCCAGACTTGCATTTTTGCATAAGACCATACCAGACCAGAACATCTTAATGTTAGCAATCAACGAAAAATGGTTAATCTAGGATAATCAAACTAAGTGAATAGTTGCACATGTTTTGAGCAGAAAAGCCTATCAGAAAAGAAGTCAAAACTGTTTTGAGATTGTTTTAAAAGAAACGTGTAGCTCCACCCAGAATGTTTAGGGTTTCTTACAAAGTGCCTGTAACAGAATGTAAGACTAAATGTCTAAAAAACATAGGGAAACAGTCAAAATTCAATGAAAAATGTAGCATCCAATACTGAAATTAGAAAGTGTGACCACAATGAGCTGTACAGACCATGCCCTCCTTGTAATGTGGAATTCTGATGTAAGTCTGAGGTAATTCAAACGTTGTTTTCAGGGCCAGGATTACACAAGTGAGATTTACTTAAATTAATATCTTCAGCTGAGATGAATAATGTTATTGTGGTTCTTTGGAGGGTGAAAATAACCCAAAAAAGTGTCAGGAACATTTTGCATTGCTGACTATAAGCCAACCTATTGACCAAATAATAATTAAAAAGAAACATTTTTCTGTTCTACAGCAATGAGGTAAAACTGTCAGATATAGCATGGGGATCTGGGCTACTTCTGGTTTAGATATAGCACTGCTGGCTTACTGCTAGCAGTGGCAAACTGCATGTGAGCCAAATGTGACCCTCATACAACAACATTTATATGGCCCAAATTCATGCGGTCCACATCCCATGTGTGTATAAAATATACGATGACAATTGCACATTCAGCCAAAACAACAGAACACCAACCTACTGTACACATAGCGATGTCTCCAAATGTATGGGGTCATCCAATGACATTACATTTAGCAGATGCTTTTATCCAAAGCGACTTACAAGGTGAGCACAGGGTTAATCACAACATCCCTGGAGCAATGAGGGTTAAGGGCCTTGCTCAAGGACCCACATTGGTAACTTCAGAGGACCTGGGATTTGAACTGCCAACCTTCAGAATGATAGCCCAACGCCCTAACCACTGAGCTACCTTGCATATTTACATGTTTAAAAGTAGACAGACAGACAAGTTCATGTGTCAAATATATGATACAAATACCAAAGTATACAAAATGGTAGAACCTATAAATAATGATTGCAGTAAAGCTGTGGCAGCACACGTGGAAAACACTTACCACGCTTGCTACCAAAGATTCAGCATTGTCTCAGCGCATTCAATGCAGCTGCTGAAATTCAAGAATGTATCCTTTTTGTCTTTTGTGTCTTTTATTTATTTTCTGTAGGGTGTGCATGCCACCTGACATGTTTCTGTTTGTAAGGGTGCTTGTGTGCATCTGAGTCAGGGGCAATGCTAAGTATGTAGGATGTGCTCATTGTAAGATGAGAACACTATGTTCAGAAGTATGCACCATTATGTGGACAAAGTATGTGCCAGTTTGTTGAAAAACAAAAAAGTCAATTTTTAGTTTGTGGTAAATTTGAGTTAATTCATGAAACTGCATTTTGTATTTGCTTCTCTAGACTGTCTTTAAATATATGCAGTACCAGTCATAAGTTTGGCCTTCTTGCTCCATTGTCTATTTTTTGCACTTAACATATAGATGGACTTCTATATACAGACTGTAGTATATCGGTTCTCTTTTAGTCCCATTTTGGGTCTCTATTCTCTATTCTATTCTCTAGAACAGGTATAATTTGGGTGGTCTGCAGTAACACTTATGTGATAATTTTGGTTGTTAGGTCTGCAGTGACACTTATGTGGTGAGAGGTGTTGCTGTTGTTTCATTTAAACACCTCAGTGACACTGCTACTATAAACTTTTTATTTGTCTAAGGTATTTAACAAATTTCTTGAAAATGTAAATAATTGGCACAGGTTACAGCATGAAAGAGCTAAGCTAGAGTCAGTTGGTTTTAATTATTTCTGTTTAAAAACATATGCATGTTAAAGTGAAAAGAGGAAAAAGTTGATAAATTACAGAAAAAGCAAGAGGAAATAGCATTAGAAAAACAAATTGACAAAAAAAAAGTAATATAAAAGAGAACAAGCTTTAATTTTGTGTGGCCAAAATCAGCTAGTCCAAGTTCAACAGTTTTATATTCAAATTATATAACAAGTGTTTTTCTTTGTCAAAGGTTGCACCGTGCATCATGAATAAAATTTTCCATTTAATTTTTTTCATCTTTTGTCATGATACTGTATTATTTTGACTCACAGGTTAAGTTTAACAGGACCTCATTTGTTACAGACGATCTGGATCTTTTTAGATTAAATTATATATATTTTAAGAATGCATTTTTCTGCCAAGGATTATTTCACTGTACAATCTGTTTTTACTTTTCTTCTTCACTTGGAGAAATCTTTCTGTTAGTCATCAACTTTCTCTGCACAGCTAACTGTGTTTGTTGCAAAAGATTTGGCTGTTGGCAAAAGAGAAGGAAAGGTGATGAAATGAATAAACAAAAAAGTACAGCACAGTGCATTGGGAGGCAAACTGACAGCATGACTCGCAGTTTGATTTTGTATTTAATATTACTTGGAAATGTAAATAATGAATTTAATATACAAACTCTTATTGTCATTCTTTGGATGAACCTAAATCCATCCATCCATTATCTTCTGCTTTATCCTATATTAGGGTTGTGGGGGGTTCCCCAAGCCCATCCAGGGAAGAATGTTTGCAGATACACCCAGGACAGAGCGCCAATCTATCGCTGAGCACACACTCACTCACCCACACAGACACACACACAAACACACTCTATATGGGGAAATTTGTAGAACTCAATTGACTTGATCCATGTTTTTGGACTGTGGGAGGAAACCGGAGAACCCGGAGGAAACCCACGCGGACACGGGGCGAACTCCACCCAGCAGATTGGGATTCAAACCGGGAATCCCTAGCGCTGAGAGGTGAACGTGCTAACCACTAAGCCACCGTGCCGCCCTTGAACCTAAATCTCAATTGTCTATTGTTTATTCTGATTGTGACCAGTAAATATAAAGTAACATATTCTATTAATGGTGGAAATTATTCTAAATAAATATTCTGTTCTGTATCATCAGGCAGGATGTTGGTTCTAACTTTGTGTATTGGTGTGGATGAAGTTTAATAGTATTTTTGTTATACACAAAAATATATTTATCATTTAATATGTCTGAATTTTAATATGATGGATTCAGATGGATGGATTTAAAATGCTGAAGTAGGTGCTCCAATTTAAGGGGAAAAAAAAATTGTTTCCTGTCATTTACATTTAAACTGAAGGTGTCCCCAATCACAGTTTGAATCAAAATTAAGAATGTGTTTATGGATAACACCGATATATTGATTATATTCAGAATTTTATATCATATATCAAAAGCAAAAAGAGGAGGCAATGTGGCTTAGTGGTTAGCACATCTGCCTCTCAGCACTGGGGATCCAGGTTCGAATTCCGAACTCCGAATGGATGGAGTTACCACATTCTCCCCTTGTCCGAGTGGGTTTTCTCCGGGTTTTCTGGTTTCCTACGACAATCCAAAAAAATGTATTCAAGGTAAATTGAATACTATAAATTGTCCCATGTGGTGTGTGATCTGTGTGTGCCTGTGTGACTGAGTATGCCCGGAGATAGATTGGTGATCTTTTCTGGGTGTATCTGCACAGCACCCAAAATGTTCTCTCCTGGATGGGAATGGGGATAACATGCAGCTCTATTATAGGATTAAGCAGAAGATAATAAATGAAAGAATGAATGAAATGCAAAACTGTGAGACATTGCTTCATAGTGTGTGGGTTTTCTGTGCCCACGTTCCCATTAAAACCTAATTAATCCCTGATTAACAGTGCTTCAGACAGTGGATATTGGCCTTTTAAAAGAGCTTATTTTTTAAGTAGTGTTGAGTTTGGGTGCTGTTGTTGGTTGGCTGTGTTGTGAGTGCCTGGAATGTTGGAGTTTCTCCCAGAATCTTTGTGGTATTTTAATAAAGATGTTTATAGAACCTCCCTGTAAAACAATCCAGATTTATCTCTGGATGAAGTTCAAACATGACTCATATTGTGGTTAGTAGATTCCACATGCTATGCAGAGTCTAAATGTTTTGAGTGTAATAGTCAAGTTCAATAGTTGTGAATGTTTCTCTAGGCATGGAATACTCAAACAAAACAAACTGTTGTTCTTAGTGTTATTTAATTGTACAGCATAGCAATTATTTTAGGTATCAACAATTTTATGGCACAGAGGAAAGGGACACTGTACTATTTTAAGAGAATGCAGCTAATATAACACGAATCCCCATCTGGGTGGAGTTTCCATGTTCTCCCCGTGTCTGCGTGGGTTTCCTCCAGGTTCTCCGGTTTCCTCCCACAGTCCAAAAACATGGATCAAGTCAATTGAATTCTCAAAATTGCCCCATATAGAGTGTGTTTGTGTGAGTGAGTGTGTGCCCAGCAATGGATTGGCGCCCTGTCCTGGGTGTATCTGCCCAGCGCCCGAGACGTTCTCCCCTGGATGGGCATGGGGAACCCCACCGCGACCCTAATATAGGATAAAGTGGAAGATAATGAATGAATGAATGAATGAAGTTATGTGACTCCTATTCTGGCTTTACAAATGAAGCTTAGTGCTGATAAGTTCTGTAATACATTTTTTTGGGGTAATGTACAGTTATTGTACAGTTTTGGAGTTGAATTTGTTTTTGAGCTACTGAATGCAAGACTGCATTTGTGTCCGGTTGTTTTGTTGCTGGGTGATGACACTGGTTTTGGTTTTACATTGATTAAAAAAAAATCTTTATGGCAGGTTTGATAGTGTCACAGGTGCCTATGGCACCTGTCCCTCGTTTGTGTCCTTAATTGTTTCAGTTGGGTGATTGGTTTATTTTGTTCACGTGTTTAGTTCCTTTTGTATTTATTCTTAGTTTTCCCGCAAGTTGTTGCACGTCTTTATTTTGTGGTTTTCATACCCGTTGTTAAGTTGTTTGTTTGTTCCCCCTTTTCGTTGGTGTCCCTACACCAATTTTTATTAAATTATACATTTTGGCTTTTATCCCGGTGTTTGGACTCTCTTTCCGCGTACAACCACGGTGCGGCGCTGCGCATCTTCTCCGCGTGGGCCGTACTCGTGGGAGCGTTCCTCGGACCCACGCACGCTGTATTCCCCGCGTGGTCGGTACCCGGGAGCGCTCACTAGGCGCGAGCGGTTGAACGCAGCAACTCCGCGTTAGCCGCCCTCCTCCGGGGAAGAACGGACGACTCATAACAGAAAAACGTGCCATAACTATCTGGAGAGTTCCGGACACCAGGGGTCACCCACCGCTGATTCGGAGGACCAGGGGCTGCACCGCTGAGGAAGTCGAGCACGGGGGACCGCCGATTACCGAGTCTGGGCGCCAGGGACCGCTCTATCGACGACACCGAGAGCCAGGGTCCGCCAGCCACAGACTTCGGACTCCAGGGGCGCTGTCCCCGCCTCGCAGCGGGAGGGCGCTGAGCTGCGCCCCCGCAGCGAGAGGACGTACTCAACGATGTCAACAGGCTTCAGCGCCAGAGGGAACGTTACCCCCCCCCCGTTTTTTGTTTTCCAGTACTGTTTATTATTATTTTTATTTTTTTTGTTTGTTGGGCCGCTTTCCCTTTTTGCGCGACCCTTGGGGTGGGGGTATGTCACAGGTGCCTATGGCACCTGTCCCTCGTTTGTGTCCTTAATTGTTTCAGTTGGGTGATTGGTTTATTTTGTTCACGTGTTTAGTTCCTTTTGTATTTATTCTTAGTTTTCCCGTAAGTTGTTGCACGTCTTTATTTTGTGGTTTTCATACCCGTTGTTAAGTTGTTTGTTTGTTCCCCCTTTTCGTTGGTGTCCCTACACCAATTTTATTAAATTATACATTTTGGCTTTTATCCCGGTGTTTGGACTCTCCTTCCGCGTACAACCACGGTGCGGCGCTGCGCATCTTCTCCGCCTGGGCCGTACTCGTGGGAGCGTTCCTCGGACCCACGCACGCTATATTCCCCGCGTGGTCGGTACCCGGGAGAGCTCACTAGGCGCGAGTGGTTGAACGCAGCAACTCCGGGTTAGCCGCCCTCCTCCGGGGAAGAACGGACGACTCATAACAGACAGCTTCTATAGAGGCTATTTTTAAGCTGCATTATGAGCCCTGTATTGTATTACAGACTTTCTGGCTACAATATTTTGATTTTGGGGCAATTAACAGCCAAACTCCATAAGCCCTCTTTAAAAATCGGTGGATGGACAGATGCTATTTGTTTTGTGAAGTACCATATATGAAAAAGAGAAAAAAATTGGCTTCCTCTAGCAATTTGGTAATATGATTATGTGTATGTTATTCACAAAAAAAATAAATATCATATACTAATGCCATGATATGCTTACACAAACAGCTGTTGTGAGGGTCAGACTTTGATGGATCCCTTTTCATTAAATAAAAGTAACCCAGTCACTTTATTGTTATCCTTGTAAGGCTTTTATTTATTTTGCTCCTTAATAAAATAAACTGTCAATCATACTATCACATTATTTTTCCACTGTTAGCATTCGCTCGTCTTCCCCGGGAGATCGGCTACTCGGGAGGAATGCGTACGCCGCTTGCGCCTTGTGAGCGTTTCCAGGGAACGGCTGCACGGAGAAAAATGCACACGCCGGTCCATCGGAAAAAACGCTTCCACGGATACAAGCCTGCGCGGACGGAGAGTTCGGAGATACCGGGCATAAAAACAAAACAGGATTTATTATTTAAAATGGTGTAGGGACACCAACAGAAAGCAGGAACGAAACAAACGAACTAACACCGGAATATAACCACAACAAAGACGTGCACGGGGGTAAGGGAACACGGAAACTAAATACAAAAAACACCTGGTCACGTGCACAAAATAAACCAATCACCCAACGGAGACAATGAGTCCATTAAATGAGAGACAGGTGAAAAAAGTTTCTGGATCTTCCCCCTCTTACCTTCACTCTATCTTTTCAAAATACACTCCGACTCGTTCACTTCGCTCCAGTGATGATTGCCGCCTGGCGATTCCACCTGGGGGGGGGGGCGCAGCTTCGAATAACAATCAGGTTTGATGAACTTACAGTATAGTTGGTTTTCTCCATGGCTTCTGACTTGTGGTGTTCTCATTTGTAAGTCGCTTTGGATAAAAGCGTCTGCTAAATGACTAAATGTAATGTAAATGTAAAAGTTCTCACGGAGAAAGGGGGGGGTCCTTCTGGAGATGAGGCGTAATGGACGCCCCCTGCTGACGAAGCATGGAGCACGCCATCTCGCTGCGGGGTACGGATCGGCGCCCTCCAGCTGCGAGGTGGGGAGAGCACCCCTGGTGCTCGGAGTCGGCGGCGGGTGGACCCTGATGCTCAGACTCGGCGATGGGCGGCCCCTGGTGCTCGGGATCGGCGGCGGACGGCCTCTGACACTCGGGATCGGTGACGGGCGGCCCCCGGTTCCCGGGCTAGGCAGCGGGCAGTCCCTGGTGCTCGGACTCGGCAGCGGGCAGTCCCTGGTGCTCAGACTCCGCAGCGGGTGGTCCCGGGTGCTCAGAATCGGCAGCGGGCGGCCCCTGGTACTCCGGCTCGACGAAGGGCGACCCCTGGTGCTCGGAAAACTCCAGATGTTAGGCACGTCTTTCTGTGAGCCACTAACTCGTCTTCCCTGTAAAATCGGCTACGCGGGAGGGAATGCGTACGCCGCTTGCGCCTGAAAGTGTCCACAGGGCACAGCTGCGCGGAGAAAATGCGCAACGCCGAGGCACCTGTGAACGCTAACATGGATATAACCTGCGCGGGAATAATGCGCAGCGCCATACCGTCTTCAAGCGCGGAAGATTTCGGAGACACCGGGCATAAAAACAAAACAGGATTTATTATTTTAAATGGTGTAGGGACACCAACAGAAAGGGGGAACGAAACAAACGGGACTAACACCGGGATATAACCACAACAAAGACGTGCACTGGGGTAAGGGAACACGGAAACTAAATACAAAAAACACCCGGTCACGTGCACAAATTAAACCAATCACCCAACGGAGACAATGAGTCCATTAAATGAGGGACAGGTGCCCTAGGCACCTGTGACAACCACTCAGAGTTATGTAATATTAGATTATGCTCCTTAATTAATTAAAGGCCAATGTTAATATTTTTGTTCCATTTCTTTAATTCAGTTTGCAATATCTAAATATCTAATTTAATGAAGTTCTAATTTAAAATTATTTAGAAATATATAAACAAAAAGTAAAGGATTTTAAGCATCCCTGTTGATATTAGTGTTCTAACATCTAAATTTATTAAGTAGTTATTATGATGAAGAGCTTTGAATAGAATTCTGCAAAAAAAAAATATATGCCTTCCTTCTAAACAATGATATTCTATGACACTAAAGAATCACCATCATTTACAATAACTTAAGATCCTTTGACACATAACTCAAAGTGGTCTGTTAGCTTGTTCTCCCGCGACAAGTAGGAATAAATACTAACGCAAAAGGAGAAAGGAGTTTAATATAGGCTAAAAGTACAACTCTTATAAACCAGGGCAGTTTCAGGATTGTGATGTATTTAAGTAGTAGAACATCCTAATAGTATAAAAAAAAAAAAAAAAAAAAAAAATATATATATATATATATATATATATATATATATATATATATATATATATATATATTATATATATTCATTCATTATCACCCGCTTTATCCTCTATTAGGGTCGCGGTGGGGTTCCCCATGCCCATCCAGGGGAGAACGTTTCGGGCGCTGGGCAGATAAACCCAGGACAGGGTGCCAATCCACCGCTGGGCACACACTCACTCACTCAAACACACTCTATATGGGGCAATTTGGAGATCTCAATTAACTTGATCCATGTTTTTGGACTGTGGGAGGAAACCGGAGAACCCGGAGGAAACCCACGCGGACATGGGGAGAACATGGAATCTCCACCCAGATTGGGATTCGAACCGGGAATACCTAGCGCTGAGAGGCGAACGTGCTAACCACTATGCCACCGTGCCGCCCTATATATATATATATATACAGTGGGTTGCAAAAGTATTCATACCCCTTGAACTTTTCCATATTTTGTCACATTACAACCACAAACATAAATATATTTCACTGGAATTTAATGTGAAAGACCAACACAAAGTGGTATACAATTGTGAAGTGGAAGGAAAATTATACATGAATCAACATTTTTTTTACAAATAAAAAACTGAAAAGTGCGACGTGCAAAAGTATTCAGCCCCCCTGAGTCAATACTTTGTGGAGCCACCTTTTGCTGCAATTACAGCTGCAAGTCTTTTAGGGTATGTCTCCACCAGCTTTGCACATCTAGTGACTGAAATTCACAGCACAGTGGACTGACAGGTAAATAATATGTGCATAACTCAATAGTTAAATCTGTAAATGAGAAGTGACTCAGTAGTTGTGTGACTTTGTGCGGGTAGGTGTGTGTGTGATCATGGTCGTGAGTCTGTGTGAACACCCCCATCTCCCTTTGTGTGTGTGTAGGGGGGCATGATTGCATTTGTGTCTAACAATTCCTACACACACAGGAAAATCTGTTATTTGACTCCACATGACCCTGTTTTTTAGACTGACTACTTTAACTTCAGAAATATACTCATTCATTTATTTTTCTCTTTTTATTCACTTCCTTTGAATTTTTACCATGTTCCTTGTTTTTATAGTGCTCAGTCTTCACCATTCTCATGTTTGTTAGATAACAATAAGTGTGTTCACAACAGAAAGAGTGAAAGAATCCGAGGAAGAAGGAATAGCAATAGCAAGATTATGTTTGTAAGGTTAAAATACAGCACTGATCCAGTTGAAAAGAAATATATAACAAAAATAATTTAAAATAATGAAAATTAATTAATTAAAAGTAGGTTAATGCAACAACAATAAATGTTGTAAAGTCAGTGGTAAAATTATAAAAGAAAGTGTTATATGGAAAATATAATTAAGAACGATGATAAAAAAAAAGAAAATGGTTAACAGTAAGTACTCAGTTTCACTTGAATCAAATTTTTAGCACTGCCGATCTATTTAAACAAGACTTGAGTCCATCAAGCTGATAATATGCTCTTCATTAAAGTTTATTCTTGTTATTTAGTGACTTTTTTCTATTATTTTTTCCAATGTACGTAAATAAGGTAACCTCACAGGCACAGACTTCTTTGTTAAACTCTAATTGTTTTGGTTTTTAAGTTCCATTCCACCTTTTAGAGGCACTTTATGGTTGTAATTGTACAGAACCACTATTGAGCACATGTGTGGGTGGTAGACAATTTTCAGTGCTGCAGTAACCCTGACATTGTGACTGGTATGTTTGTGTTGTACTGGAAAGTGGATGAGACACAGCAATACTCCTGGAGTTTTTAATACTTCAGTGCCACAGGTGGATGCAGAATATTCCATCAACCAATAATGTTTAGCCACCAATATCCTATAGTCAGTGGCCTATGGACACTGATAAAGGTTTACCTTTATGATAACCGTGGGACCTAAAATGTGGAGAAATAAGCTAATTGGGCACAGTGTTAAAAAAATGTCAGCAACACTGCTGCATCTGACTGAAGTACCAGAAGAACACACCCAACAAACATACCAACACCACATCAGTGCAGCACAACACAAATTATTCATACTCTAGGGTGGTCCAAGGGGTGTCCTGACTAATATAGTACAGAATAAAGAGGAAGTATTTAGAGAAACAGATGGACTGCAGTCTGTAATTGTAGAATTACACAATGCATCCATATGAGAAGTAAAGTGTAAAAATGTAGAATATGTGTACCTTATTAAGTGACCAGTGAGCATAAATCCATGCACACAAAAATTATTAGTTTAGATGTTTAGATAAAAGGAGCAGATAAAATGTAATTGCATGCACCGTTGCTTTCATACACCTAAAACTGATTTACATTGAAGTTACTAACATTTACATGAATAGGAAGACCTGTACTGAAAAGTGAATATTCACTAAATTGGAATGTTTACGTCAATCTGTACTTAATTTAAGGGTTGTATTTTATTATGTATAATTATGTTTCCTTTAAAAAATAATTTAAAGCAATTTTAAATTTAGGCTATTTTACTACTAATATTCTTTCTGATGAATAAAAAGTTGCCATGTTGTGCCCAAGTAATTATTTATAGAGCACGTTTTACAATTGTACATTGTTACAAAGAATCTTTAAAGTGATATAGGCCTTTAAACCCTCAAAGAGCAAGCTGAAGCAACAGTGGCAAGAATCAACTCCCTGTTATGTTGTTATTTTAAGGAAGAAATCTTGGGAGGACCAAGGCTCAGTGGGGGACTCATCCTCCTTTAGCAGCCGGGCATCATCAACAGTGTCGGACAGCCATGTGCAGATTATGTGGTGATCAGGTGTCCGTATCTGGAAAAACTCGAACAATTAAAAAACTATACAAGTCCATTAAGGGCGCCCTGCAGGATTGCCAGTCCAATAAAAATCCAGGTTCCTTCCAGTGGGATAGCCGCAGTGCTTCGGCAGAGCCATGGATGAAGAGCTGATGATACCTCCAGGAAATTGGCAAAACCTCAAAAGAAACAAACAAGAAAATCAGTTAGAGCTAATAAAGCATTTATTAAATAAAACTCAGAATTTAAGTAATAACCAGAGTTTGATTGACACAGTGCAGCATGTGACTCTGGCATAACTAACTAGAGCAGCATAACTAAAAGGAGCAGATACTGCAGACTTTACTTAGTTGAAAGGGCTCCCTGGAAGATCATCATTTCAGTGCCACACCACTTCTAATGATGAGCTGGGTGAAGAGGTGAAATGCCAGCACCAACTAAATGATTTGATGAAGAGTTGTAAATGATGCTAGGTCTGCATACTTTTCTAATTTGATTTTATGTTCTAAAAGAAATCCTAAGGTTTTATTCAATACCATCAATAATATTGTTGCCCCACCACCAGTAGAACTGCCATGTTTTTCCATTGATGATTGTAATAAGTTTCTCTCATTTTTTGTAGATAAGGTCATGGCCATTAGGTCCAGTATTAGACCAGTGACAGGTGTGTCCCCTATTGGCCACACATACTCTCTTTCTGTTTTAGATTCCTTCCAGGCTATCAGCCTAAACAATTTGCTGGATTTGACTAAAAAACTAAAACCATCATGTTGTTCTTTGGATGTGATACCGACTAACTTATTACTAAAGGTTTCACCTAGTATTGGCCCTGCTCTACTGGCTATTGTAAATTTCTCACTTTCTACAGGCTGTGTTCCTTCCTATTTTAAACATGCCACTGTTCAGCCGCTTTTAAAAAAAAACAAACCTTGATCCAGCAGTGCTTACAAATTATAGGCCTATTTCAAAACTTCCATTTTTGTCCAAAGTTTTAGAAAAGGTGGTGGCCATTCAACTCACTGCTGTATTAGAGGAACACAATGTTTATGACAGTTTCCAATCGGGGTTTCGGAAGAGACACTCTACTGAGACTGCTCTCTTGAGAGTCTCGAATGACCTTTTAATGTCTGCTGATTCAGGTGACTGTTCAGTCTTGATATTGTTGGACCTTAGTTCTGCGTTTGATACTGTTGATCATCAGATACTGATAAACAGGCTACGTGACTGGGTAGGCATTTCTGGTACAGCACTCGACTGGTTTAGGTCTTATCTTACCGAAAGAAGCTTCTCAGTGACTGTTGCTGACTTTATGTCTGAATCTGCTCCCTTAACCTGTGGGGTTCCACAGGGCTCGGTTCTGGGGCCATTATTGTTTTCCTTATATTTACTTCCTTTAGGGCAAATTATTAACCGTTTTAATATTGCTTATCATCTTTTTGCTGATGATATTCAACTTTATTTTTCATTTAAGCCCAGTGAAATACATAGTTTGCATAGGTTTTAGATTGTCTTCAAGCTATTAAAGAATGGACTTCAACAAATTTTCTGCAGCTAAATGACAACAAGACAGAAGTCCTAATCATTGCTCCAGAAAATATTATACCTCTAATTAAGCAAAACATGGGGGTTCTCTCTTCAGCTGTCCGTTCAAGTCTACGAAACTTGGGGGTGATGTTTGATCACAGCTTGGTATTTGACACGCATGTTAAACGGCTGTCAAGATCATGTTTTTTTCACTTGAGGAATATCAGTAAACTGAGGTCTATAGTTTCAAACGCAGAACTAGAGATGCTGGTACATGCGTTTATCTCATCTCGTATAGACTACTGCAATGTCCTGTTTTCCTCTCTTAGCATGTCTGCTCGTAGCCGGTTGCAGTTAATTCAAAATGCTGCTGCTAGACTGCTGACAAAAGCAAACAAACGTTCTCACATAACCCCACTTTTAATATCCCTGCACTGGCTTCCTGTTGAATACCGGATTTATTTTAAAATTTTAACTCTTACTTTTAGAGCATTACACAATCAGGCTCCTATGTATGTGTCTGGTCTGCTCCATCAACACGTATCAGCTCGTTCGCTCCGGTCTAACAATTCAAACATACTATCTGTTCCTCGCACTCGGTTACAGACTCGGGGCGATCGAGCATTCGAGGCTGTTGCTCCCAAACTGTGGAACTCTTTGCCCCCTTTTTTAAGATGGGCGGACTCTGTGGACTCTTTTAAAAAACAGTTAAAGACTTATGTGTTCAAACAGGCATTTGGGCAAATGGGCTAGCCAGTAGTCTTGGTTGTTGTGTTTTTTATGTTTTTATGTTTTATGTGGTGTAAATTGTGCTTTTATTGTGTTTATTCTCTTTTATTTTTTATGTTGTTTTCCTTTTGTAAAGCACTTTGTGGCCTGTGCCTATGAAAAGTGCTATTTAAATAAAGTTTACTTACTTACTTACTTACTTATTATTCCAGATCACCATCCCAACACCACCAAGCCTGAGATCTACACATTTATCTACAGGGAAATAATTTAACAAATGTGTTTTTAATCTACTTTTAAAGATTAATAGTGATTCTGAATCACGAACAGTGACTGGAAGGCTATTCCAAAATTGAGGAGACTTGTGGGAACTTGTGGGCTCTTCTACCAGCAGTAATTTTATTTATGCTAGGAGCTAAAAGCAAACCAGCATCTTGAGATATGAGCTTGCGTGTTGGCTTATACAGTTGAATCAGCTTACTCAGATACTGTGGAGCCTGGTGATGAAGAATTTTATGTTATGAATAAAATTTTGTACTTAATAAAAAACTTAACTGGTAGCCAGTGTAAGTTAGATAACACAGGACAGATATGATCAAACTTTCTGGTTTTAGTTAAAAACCTGCAGCACTTTGCAAGTTATAGTTTATGTAAAGATTTATTACAACATCCTGTCAAGAAGTTAATTACAATAATCTTACCTTGAGGAAATAAAAGCATGAATAAGTTTCTCGCATCTTGGAAGGAGAGGATATTTCTTAGCTTTGAAATGTTGGAAAAAGAAAAAAAAATGCAATTTTAGAAATATTGCTAATGTGCTTCGAAAAGGAGAGATCAGAATTAATAATGACACAGAGATTATTTACAGATAAACTTGGTCTGATTAAGGAGTTTACGAGGTTAGTTTATTTTACATTGGTCCAACTATTAGTACCTCAGTTTTATAAGAATTTAGCAGTAGGAAAAGATTTTTACATCCACATCCACATGCTCAAGCTTGTCATGACATTGCAAATGCTGTAAATGTTAGTTTACGTGTAATTGGTCGCTTGTTGTTGTTTTTTATATTTAACAGAGAGAAAAAACAATGAAAATTACAAGCTAAGTTTTACAAATTTTCACAACGCCTCTGAGACAGTTAGAGGTATGTTATTAAATAAAAAAGTCATACAGTAAACACAAAAGTCTAGGGCTGAAATTTGAATTGTAATCACCTTGGTGCCATACCATTAAAACAGTCTAAATTACTCTCTGATGCTTTTTAATTCCTTTTTACTATGTACAATGTTCACACTATAAATTAATGGTAGAAAAGCAACACATGTCCAACCGTAAAGGTCAAGTTGTTAATGCTATATTGGAAGACTGCTAAATAGTTTTGAGCACCATAGAAACACAAATACACATACCTACAACACTGGGGTAAGAAACTACATTGTCGTCACTCAGCACAACTGAGTCACACTCAGTGCAGCATAAGACTCTATGGCAACATTGACTAGCTCAATTAAAAGTGCACTGTTCAGTCAAGAAGACATTGTCAAATGTACCTTATTCCTGTTATTTTAACCATCACATCACCACATGTAACTTATTCAAGCACCTTTCCCTTGTCTGTGTGTTTGCATCTTTAATGTTAAATTCCAACTCTCTTTATCCCGTGAGTGTTGCATATTGTCTCTAAAAAAAATTATATTGTTTTCCTCTGTATTTTGCCCTCTTGTTGTCCTCAACAAGAAAATTGCATAATTTTTTTATGTATTAAAGGTTACGGTCTTTTTTTATTTATATAAAGTGTGCATGCTTTCTGAGGCAAACATATTTGCCCATGTACAGTAGTAGGGGCATGCCATCTGATGTATGGTTTGGGTTGTACAGTTTAGGTGCTCATCTGAGGTATTGTCTACCACTATGTGTGGTATGTGCACATGTCCTTAAGTTTTTATATTACTTTCATTATGTTTATTTAAATAAAACTTTTAAACTATTAAGTCTTGTTTTTGGCTCCGACATGTACACAATTACCACCATCCACGACAGATACAGAATAATGTGCAAGTTTCAACTCAGTACAGTTATGTAAAACACTTAACAAAAGTTAACATCCTTTGTATGCAAACTAAAAACAATGCACATTTAGTACCAGACAAATGTGGTGGTATTCCACTTATTGTCCATTGTATCAGTTCCATGTACTGTAAAGATGGACTTGGTAGTTCTACAATGACAGACTGTAGTTCATCTGTTTGTAAACTACAGAACAAACTGTGTTTCTTCACTTTACTCTGTTCTTTAATAGTCAGGCCCCCACTAGTAGCACCACAGAGCAGGTATTATTTTGTTGGTGCATTATTCTGATCCCAGCAGTCACTTAGGTGATTAAATGATACTGCAGCAGCACTTCTGCATTTCAACCCCTCACCTCGTCAATTTCACTGCAGAACTGTGATGAGCAGTACACCACCCAAATTATACCTGATCTGTGATGGTCCTGGCAAATAGGGAACAGAGAACCAAAAGAGGACTAACAGATGTACCATGTAACAGTATGTAAATGTAACAACTACAAATAGAATAGAATAGAATTCAACTTTATTGTCATTGCTCATTATAAACAACGAAATGCAGTTTGCATCCATCCAGAAGTGCTTTAGCGGATATATAAATATATACATTACAAAGTGGTAAGTAGAATATACAGATGTGAATGTACAGATTATAAACAGATTATAAATATGAAATATACAGCTATGATGTACAGACTTTGATCAGATAAATAAGAAATATAAAAGCTATGAACATGTACAGACATGTACTAAAGTAGAACATACAGATGTGAATGTACAGATCCATCTATATGGACAAGAAGGAGGTGTGTTCAAACTTAGATTGACAATGTTTTTTTGTACTTCAGGTTTTTGTTTCTGCATGTGGAAACAATAGTACATTTTTAACACACTGTCATAATATTTGCTTAACTTCACACACCCACAAATGTCCCTACTGTCCAATGCCAACACATTGCCCTTACTGCACACCACTTGCACACACACACAGCATTGTATGTTGTTCTGTTCATATTTATACTATTCTGCTAATTTAACATTAATTTTGGTTCTTGTTCTATTATTTTGGTACCCATTTAAAACTAAGTAAATCAAATGTGATAGAGAGAGAGAAAGTGCTAATAAATTGATGTCACATTGCAAATGGAAACAAAAATGCACTGCTAGGCGTGCATTCTTTACAGAGATTAAGGCAGGAATACAAATGTCAGGAAGGAAAAGGGAGAAAAGGTGGAAAGACTTTTACAGTACTGAAAATAAGTCCCTATGAAAGCATTTTCACTTGTGAAAAAAAGGTTTTTACTAACCATTTAGAGCAATTAAACTATTAGCTTTTTCAGCAGTGTAGTGAGCCATTTATACAAATACATTATTGGGAAATTTTAATCAACCACATCAATACCATTTAACATTTTTAGGTAAGTGAACAATAATTGTTCTTTTTTATGAGAATTGATTTTGTCTTCCCTAAAATAAATTGTCTTCCCCAAAATAAAAACCTATAAAAGCATTAAGAACAGAAATGCTTTAAAAGCATGCCATAAGAAATCAGATGCAATTATTTAACTATACTGAGAGAGACTCCAGAAAGTGTATGCAGCATTAGTTATTACAGAATCATTAACCTCCCACAGTTTCTTCCTTGAAATAACATAACAGTGAGTTTTTTTCTTGCCACTGTCGCTTAGGCTTTTTAAAAGCTTTTAACTCTGTAAAGCTGCTTTGTGACAATGTACTGTTGTAAAAAATGCTATATAAATAAATTACTTGAACTTAAGATATTCTGGTGCCAGAACATCTTAAATTGTCACGGTTTTCAAAAAGCAGAGCCAAAAGCAGATACTAATAACAAAAGGGTTTATTATAGTCCAAACAGGTGATAAAGAAAACAGGTGAAGGATAACCAAAAAAAAATCAAACAAGGCAAAAAAATCCGAACGGTATCATAAGAGTATGTAGAGCGAAGCTACAAGGAACAAACAGCAGGAGATAACGAAGGAAGGAAACAAAGCACGAGGCAGGTAAATATAGGGCAGACATGAGGAACAGGTGAAAACAGAAATTGGCAGGAAGTAGACAAAGACAGGAAGTGGAGGCGGAGCAAAAGCACATGGTGGAACAAAACCAAAAACACACATGGCTAAATGCCTAGTCCAGCCAGCAGGGGGCACCAGTCTTGATAGTCCGCCTAAGATCCACCCCCCCCCCCCCCCATTTCATCATTTCTCTCCTTTAGTGATAATTTAAAAACTCTCAAACAATTAGCAAAACTAAATGAAAGTTGCCTGTATTCTTGCACTTAAAGTACTTGTTTACTTGCATAATGCTGGTACCTACCAAAATGTGAGACATTAGAATTAGAATACCTCATATTATTGCTGCAGTATAGCAGTTGAAGGTAGAATATTACATTTTAAAGAAGCTTAATCATTTTCGAGTAAAAAAGAATGTCCACAGAATGCATTAGTAGACATTTAGAGCCATTATGGGAAAATAGCCATGTCAGAATTTTTATTTTTGTAAAATATCATTAAAATACTTTTATAACCTGCAGGTGTATTCTTTGTCTTTGGAGACTCCACCTCCCCATCATGGGAAGGTCATAATGCCATTTATAAGCAGGATATAATAGAGACACAATAGTGTAGGACTTTCTAAGGCATTATCTGTGTCTTAACTAAAATATGTTTGTCTCATAATGTAAATATGATCCCATCTAAATAATATTTTTAAGAACTGCTAAAAGTGAGCGGCGGCACGGTGCCTTAGTGGTTAGCACGTTCGCCTCTCAGCGCTAGGGATTCCCGGTTCGAATCCCCATCTGGGTGGAGTTTCCATGTTCTCCCCGTGTCTGCGTGGGTTTCCTCCAGGTTCTCCGGTTTCCTCCCACAGTCCAAAAACATGGATCAAGTCAATTGAATTCTCAAAAATTGCCCCATATAGAGTGTGTCTGTGTGAGTGAGTGTGTGCCCAGCGATTGATTGGCGCCCTGTCCTGGGTCTGTCTGCCCAGCTCCCGAGACGTTCTCCCCTGGATGGGCATGGGGAACCCCACCGCGACCCTAATAGAGTGTTATTTGCATGATGCATTATTCACATTCCAGCAGTGTCACAGATGTTTTTAAATCAGTTACATCAGTTTAACTAACATTAAACCACCACCCAAATTATTCCACATTTGCCTAAAACTAAATGCTTCAGTGATTTAAGAATAGAGCTATTAAAATTTATTGGGAGTCCTTTGCATTTTTCACTTTTCTCACATTATTTATTACATGTCTAACCAGTTTGCTGCACTGGAGAATGAATCAGGCTGTCCTGAAAGCGTAAGTAAAAAAACGTGTTAACAGTTCTGGATCATCTGAATCAGATTTTTCCACTTTGACAAAAAAAAGTGATGTAATGTTTAGTGAGCATGCAGTATATACACATGTGAATTAACATTCTCCACTGAAACACTTTAAAAAGTAAGTAGAGAAAAAGAATGATATCTCAATATTAGGTTCTTGTATAACAAAAATCCATGCTTGGATCAATTCCAGATTTTAAATGCAGAAGCCAGGTGTGCTAGCTATGTAATTTAGCAAACAGGCAGCTTCAAGGACAGACACATATACCAAAATTATGTAGTGTAGTAAACCCAGTCTCAGTTTTGTCTCAACATGAACACTCCAAACTGGATTTTCAAGATGTGCCACTCAGAATATTTTACTCAAACAAAGACAGGTCTGAAGAAGAAAAGAAAAAACAAGAAGAAGAACATATGCTTAAAATACTTTATATTACTTATAATATTATTATTTATAATAATATTATTGTATTATTTATTATATGTACACACTATTGTTAACATCGAGTGTGGAATATTGCTTTGACACATTACATGATGAAAACAATTGCTGTCTATTTATATGTTTTCTACTACTGCTTTCCTACTGAAAATCATGTCTTTTAAACTATATTTTTATACTTTTTTATATTATATACTTTTTTAATAACCATTCACATATGCATTATACACCAAGAAAAGAATAAATGCACTCACTAAAATCACAAATTCTCAGCTGTGCTTATAAACTGAATTGGATGAGTGGTGGTACACTAAATGAGCTGACAGTCTGGGTAATGTGAGCTTACTTGGAAATTTTTCTGTCCTTGAAATCAAGGATACGCTGTATGCCTATAATGAGGAGTTGCAATGTAGGAAAAAACAGAATTAAAGCAAACATTTCAAACTAATGAAAAAGTTTCATGCTCTTGTAACAACTTAAATACGAAACGCAATAAATACTCAAAAAAGAACTAAAAAAATTACAAATTTATTTTTGTTACTAAAAGTAGATTTAAAGTAGATTGCACAACAATGATGATACATTTACTTCCTCCGTGCACGTCGTTATATCTATATATTTGGTTTTGATGTCAGCTTGCTTTTGCTATACCTCTTTGTGTTTTTGGTGTTCCGTCACCTTTAAATAAAACTACCTGGTGTGCCTGGCTCCCTTCAGCGCGTTAAGGCGCTTCGGCTCTGCGCTTCCACTGTGCAGTCGTTCTGATCGAGGTAGGCGAGCGTGACAAAATGACGTGCCAGTAAATTTGGGGAGTCCAGGGCCCAGGTAAGCGCGTTTTAAAAAAATTTCTTTGCGGGGGCCGTAAACCCTTGTATTCGTGGCGCCCTCCGTCGTGTTCGCGAGTACGCCGGTATGCGATGCACGAAGCCACAAGGACGGCTTTAATTCTGCAGCTTCGGAGTGGTACGACTCTGAGAATGAGTTCATATGGAGGAGTGGATATGAGTCGCTCTGCGCGGCGGAGGGTCTCGATATTATCGAGATCTCCGATGACGAGGTGGCCGAGTCGTATTTGTATGGGCATATTCTGCCAATACGCACCCTCCTAAACTCGGAGGAGTTAGTCCCCAGCGTTAAACGTGCAGCGTCCGCGACCGAGCCGGAGCGTGCCGTGTCTGAGTCGAGCTCCGAGAGGGCATTACCGGAGTTACCACTGATATGTGAGGAGGTGTATAGCGTGAATGTGCCTGATCCCTCTGTTCCTCTTGTTCAGTCTGTCTCCTCCATGTCGTACTCCTCTGTGGCTCTGTCCTTGGGTCTGGCTGTGAGTGTTTTTGTATTGTATGCAGGATGGTGATCCCAAGGTGAAGGTGGAGGCTATGGAACGGCGTACTGGATGTGCTGACGTGGCCGGCCAGCCAAAGGGCACTCTTCACACCTATGTGCCCCTTGTGGAGGAGGGTCTCCACAAGGGGCACCTGCCACGCCTCGTCCGAAGAGGGCGTCCGCCTCGTCACCCAGCCAAAGGGCGTCCGCCTCATCACCCAGCCAGAGGGCGTCCGCCTCATCACCCAACCAGAGGGCAGTCACGTCTCGTCACCCAACCAGAGGGCAGTCACATCTCGTCCGCAGAGGAAGTCCACCTCGCCCCACAGTCAGAGGAGGTCTGCCACTCCTCGTCCGCAGAGGGTGTCCACCGGACCACACAGCCAGAGGGCGTCCTCCACGCCTCATCCGCAGAGCCCGTCCACAAGGGGTCGCACGCCGCCCAGCCCGTCCACAAGGAGCCGCACGCGCCACCCTCACCCACATGAGGCGTCCTTGTCACACCGCCTTGTCACACCGCCAGAGGGCGTCCACCTCGCCAAGTCCGCAGAGGGCGTCCGCCGGACCACACAGCCAGAGGGCGTCCTCCACGCCTCATCAGCAGAGCCCGTCCACAAGGGGTCGCACGCTGCCCACACAGCCAAGCCACCTCGCCATGTCCGCAGAGGGCGTCCGCCGGACCACACAGCCAGAGGGCGTCCTCCACGCCTCATCAGCAGAGCCCGTCCACAAGGGGTCGCACGCTGCCCACACAGCCAAGCCACCTCGCCATGTCCGCAGAGGGCGTCCGCCGGACCACACAGCCAGAGGGCGTCCTCCACGCCTCATCAGCAGAGCCCGTCCACAAGGGGTCGCACGCCGCCCAGCCCGTCCACAAGGGGCCGCACGTGCCACCCTCACCCACATGAGGCGTCCGCCTTGTCACACCGCCAGAGGGCGTCCACCTTGATAAGTCCGCAGAGGGCGTCCGCCTCTTCACGCAGCCAGAGGGTGCCACGCCTCGACACGCAGCCAAAGGGGGGCCACGCCACTTCATCGGGTCAGGACACCAGAAAGCGCCCGCCAAGACTGGCCCAAAGAAGGCCCCGCCGTGTCCCGGTCCCCCCCCCCCCCCCCCCGGGATTGTGTCTAGGGCCTTCCTTATTTTAAGGTTTAATTTCATTTCATTTCATTTCATTTGGTCATTTAGCTGACGCTTTTATACAAAACGACTTACAAGGTGAGCACAGGGTTAATCACAACATCCCTGGAGCAATGAGGGTTAAGGGTCTTGCTCAAGGACCCACATTGGTAACCTCAGTGGACCTTCACATTGATAGCCCAACGCCCTAACCACTAAGCTACCGTGCCCTACAAGGTTAATTAACATATGTTTGCATTCAGCATTTCAGTTAATTAACTTCCATTGGTCATTGGTTTGTTTTTGTGCACATTTTCGGGTGTTCGTGCATTTAGTTTCTGTGTTCCCCTTCCCCTGTGTACGTCGTTATTTTCATATCCGCTTGCTTTGTTGTACCTCTTTGTGTTTTGGTATTCCGTTCACCTTTAATAAAAAAAACGTTTCTCCGCTACCTGCATGTGCCTAGCTTCCTTCCGCACGGTAAAGTGCTTCGGTTCTGCGCTTTCAATGGGCAGCCTTTCAGACCAAGGTAAGCGACTGTGGCAGTAACACACTTCGAATGACGCACAGCAGAACTGCATAGCAGTCATACCAACACTCAATAATAAAGATAAATGTCATGTGTGTGAAGATAAATAATGTGTGTGTGTGTGTGTGTGTGTGTGTGTGTGTGTACAAAAATGATTCAGAAGTTAAACACCATTCAATTTCCTGCTCCTTCAAAGTAGCATGATTAAAAGGCTGTGTACTTTACAAAGATGCACTTGCTTTATATGGGTGACTTTTAGTTACGCTATTGTTATAAAAGAGTAAGATGGTAAGTGGTTTAATTAAATATTAATTCAAATGTAAAATTTGCATCAGAACTGAAAAACAGCTGTCAAAACTGACATTTCTCAAAATAAGCTAATTAATGTCAAATAACTGAAACATTAACACTAATATTTAGTTAGGTATAAAACATTTAGTATTTCTAGGTAGGTTATACAATTTTAAACATATAATATGATAAACAATTGCAGTGTGGTTAGGGTGTTGGACTATTCAAAAGCGCTCTATAAATAAATTACTTGAACTTTAACTTAATCTGGCCTCAATCATCAATTTGTTCAGAAAGTAAAGGACTTTATCAAATCAATAAACTACAAACAATTTGTATAATGTTTTTGTTTTGTTTGTTTACGTTTAAGCTTTCACCACTTACTGAAAGTGTCATCATAGTTTCATAAAACTAGTAATAGCATTAAATTTGTGAAGCTTATTTTTTTGTAGATTATATCATTATGGGGATTAGTGGTTAGCACGTTCTCCTCTCAGCACTAGGGATTCCCGGTTCGAATCCCCATCTTGGTGGAGTTTCCATGTTCTCCACGTGTCCGCGTGGGTTTCCTCCGGGTTCTCCGGTTTCCTCCCACAATCCAAAAACATGGATCAAGTCAATTGAGTTCTCCAAATTGCCCCATATACAGTGTGTATGTGTCTGTGTGAGTGAGTGAGTGTGTGCCCAGCGATAGATTGGCACCCTGTCCTGGGTGTATCTGCCCAGCGACTGAAACATTCTCCCCTGGATGGGCATGGGGAACCCCCCCAGGACCCTAATAGAGGATATAGTGGAAGATAATGAATGAATGAATGAATGTGTGTGTTTGTGTGTGTCAAATATATATACAGTGGTGTGAAAAAGTGTTTGCCCCCTTCCTCATTTCCTGTTTTTTTGCATCTTTGTCACACTTAAGTGTTTCGGAACATCAAACCAATTTAAACAATAGTCAAGGACAACACAAGTAAACACAAAATGCAATTTGTAAATGAAGGTGTTCATTATTAAAGGAGAAAAAAATCCAAACCATCATGGCCCTGTGTGAAAAAATGATTGCCCCCTTGTTAAAACATACTATAACTGTGTTTTTTAACACCTGAGTTCAATTTCTCTAGCCACACCCAGGCCTGATTATTGCCACACCTGTTCTCAATCAAGACATCACTTAAATAGGAGCTGCCTGACACAGTGAAGTCCACCAAAAGATCCTTAAAAGCTACACATCATGCCGAGATCCAAAGAAATTCAGGAACAATTGAGAAATAAAGTAATTGAGATCTATCAGTCTGGAAAGGGTTATAAAGCCATTTCCAAAGCTTTGGGAATCCAGCGAACCACAGTGAGAGCCATTATCCACAAATGGCGAAGACATGGAACAGTGGTGAACCTTCCCAGGAGTGGCCGGCCGCCCAAAATTACCACAAGAGCGCAGCGGCGACTCATCCAAGAGGTCACAAAAGACCCCACAACAACGTCCAAAGAACTGCAGGCCTCACTTACCTCAGATAAGGTCAGCGTTCATGCCTCCACCATCAGAAAAAGACTGGGCAAAAATGGCCCGCATGGCAGAGTTCCAAGAAGAAAACCACTGCTGAGCAAAAAGAACATTAAAGCTCGTCTCAATTTTTCCAAAACACATCTTGATGATCCCCAACACTTTTGGGAAAACATTCTGTGGACCGATGAGACAAAAGTGGAAAACTCAAAACAAAAACTCTTTGGAAGGTGTGTGTCCCATTACATCTGGCGTAAAAGGAACACTGCATTTCAGAAAAAGAACATTATAACAACAGTAAAATATGGTGGTGGTAGTGTGATGGTCTGGGGCTGTTTTGCTGCGGCAGGACCTGGAAGATTTGCTGTGATAAATGGAACTATGAATTCTGCTCTCTACCAAAAGATCCTGAAGGAGAATGTCCGACCATCTGTTCGTGAACTCAAGCTGAAACGAACTTGGGTTCTGCAGCAGGACAATGATCCTAAACACACCAGCAAGTCCACCACTGAATGGCTGAAGAAAAACAAAATGAAGTGGCCTAGCCTAGCTTTGGAGTGGCCTAGCCAAAGTCCTGACCTGAATCCTATTGAGATGTTGTGGTATGACCTTAAAAAGGCCGTTCATGCTCGAAAACCCTCTAATGTAACTGAATTAGAACAATTCTGCAAAGATGAGTGTGCCAAAATTCCTCCGGAACGCTGTAAAAGACTCATTGCAAGTTATCGCAAACGCTTGTTTGCAGTTGTTGCTGCTAAGGGTGGCCCAACCAGTTATTAGGTTTAGGGGGGCAATCACTTTTTCACACAGGGCCATGATGGTTTGGATTTTTTTCTCCTTTAATAATAAACACCTTCATTTACAAATTGCATTTTGTGTTTACTTGTGTTGTCCTTGACTATTGTTTAAATTGGTTTGATGTTCCGAAACACTTAAGTGTGACAAAGATGCAAAAAAACAGGAAATGAGGAAGGGGGCAAACACTTTTTCACACCACTGTATATATATTTGACACACACAAACACACACATTCATTCATTCATTCATTATCTTCCACTATATCCTCTATTAGGGTCCTGGGGGGGTTCCCCATGCCCATCCAGGGGAGAATGTTTCAGTCGCTGGGCAGATACACCCAGGACAGGGTGCCAATCTATCGCTGGGCACACACTCACACACTCACTCACACAGACACACTCTATATGGGGCAATTTGGAGAACTC
This sequence comes from Corydoras sp. C115, assembly GCA_019802505.1. NCBI lineage: Eukaryota > Metazoa > Chordata > Actinopteri > Siluriformes > Callichthyidae > Corydoras > Corydoras sp. C115. The sequence goes on along the minus strand of JAFMOC010000126.1, from coordinate 155,664 downwards.
AATTGACTTGATCCATGTTTTTGGACTGTGGGAGGAAACCAGCGCGAACACGGGGAGAACATGGAAACTCCACCCAGATTGGGATTCAAACCGGGAATCCCTAGCGCTGAGAGGCGAACGTGCTAACCACTAAGCCACCGTGCCGCCCACACACACACATATATATATATATATATATATATATATATATATATATGTTTATCAGTGGCGAGCTGTGCATTTCACAACTAGACCTTCAGTAATGTCTGTCTCAACCTGTCACTAACTTTGAAAAAAAAATGTATTGCTATTGAAACATCATATTATTCTGAAATCAGTATAAAGATCCATTGCATTGCAGATAGATAACTCGTGACGGTAGAGCAGCGGTGCAGGGGGAGAAAGCGGAGCTGTTGGTAATGGACTTTGATTAGATAATTAACGCTAACATAACATGCACCTATTAGAAGGCTTTGGTATCACCAACTCAAAATCTGATTGGTTGAAGCAACAGGTTGATTGACACTTATTTATAGCTACTAGTCCTTGGCAGAAAATGTTAATGTCACGCTTTGTGTTCACGCCCCTGTAATCACGCGCACCTGGGACTATCACGGTTTTGTTATTTATGTCACGGTTTGTTTTGGTCCCAGGTGCGCGTGATTACAGGGGCGTGAACACAAAGACCAACCCACACCACGTGACCAAAACAAACCGTGACAGTTAAAACCTGGCAACTGATGATGCTGAAATGTAATTAGTTAAACACTTTAATAATAAAAATAAAATAAAAACAATGTCAAAACGCTATGAGCATAAGACTATGAGTATATGCTATACAATAAAAAAGGTCCATGTTTGTTTTCTCACCCTCTCACTCCCAGTGAATAAAGGAATTGTGGCACTCAGTGTGATCTCTCACAGAGATCACTGACTCAGCCATTACACACACTCTTTCTCTCTTAGGAAATGTGTGTGTGTGTGTGTGTGTGTGTGTGTGTGTGTGTGTGTGTGTGTGTGTGTGTGTGAAGAAAGAAAAAAGACCGTGAGAATGTAATGACATTACGAGGTAATATCCTTGTTACTATGGTGTATGTGCTTTCAGGTACAGATGTGTGTACAATTACTACAACTTCTTTTATTATTATTATTATTATTATTATTATTATTATTATTATTATTATTATTATATAATATATCATTCATTCATTCATTCATTCATCACATTATCTTCCGCTTTATCCTCTATTAGGCGGACGTGCTAACCACTAAGCCACCTTAATATAATAGAATAGAATAGAATATAATAGAATAGAATAGAATAGAATAAGGGGCGGCACGGTGGCTTAGTGGTTAGCACGTTCGCCTCTCAGCACTAGGGATTCCCGGTTCGAATCCCCATCTGGGTGGAGTTTCCATGTTCTCCCCGTGTCCGCGTGGGTTTCCTTCGGGTTCTCCGGTTTCCTCCCACAGTCCAAAAACATGGATCAAGTCAATTGAGTTCTCCAAATTGCCCCTATAGAGTGTGTTTGTGTGAGTGAGTGTGTGCCCAGCGATAGATTGGCGCCCTGTCCTGGGTGTATCTGCCCAGCGCCCGAGACGCTCCTCCCCGGATGGGCATGGGGAACCCCACCGTGAGAGGATAAAGCGGAAGATAATGAATGAATGAATAATATAATATAAGTAAAAATGATTAAAAGATCAGACCCATGGATTATACTCATGGTCAGACAATTTCAGAGACTGTGTATGTCTGTATTTTCATGAACTGTTACTTGTTTTTTACCTTTGTGCAGGTAATGATAAATTTCTTTTGCACTCTGGCAGTTCCTTTGCTGTGTTACAACACTCACATACATACCAAATATGAAACAGCCAAGTATTTATGTCATACCATTTTTGATGGTATACCATCAAATAATATTTTCTGATTTTTAAGAAGTCAGAAAAGATTTTTATCTCAGAGGCTAGAGCCTCCCCTGCACACCCAGGAAAAGTCTTTTTCAGTAACAATGGGAGAACAAATTAGCAGGAAGATATCAGAGGAGTGTCACAGAGATGGTACAGCATTTGTAGTAAAATATAAACATACTGTCTTATTTTCAATGCCTTCAGGTTTTCTCATATTAGTTTACTTGTACAGTAAACAGCAAAGTACTAAACCCAAAGTACAGTACACTCGACTTCCTTATGACTAACAGCCTGACTCCTGCCTGGCAGAATGCAATAAAGCCAACCATAATGTCAAAGTACAGACAGACCTCGAGGACATAGCAAGAATTGTATACAGTGGATAATCACTATTTGAATCTATTGAATCATGAAGCAATAGAATAGTTGCTTTATTTAGAATTATAAGCATGTCAATTAATTGGATACAGTCCTTTTAGTAAATACCTTGTAAGTCTATTATCCTTTTAGTAAATACCTTGTAAGTCTATTAGAGTACTAATAGACTAACAGTAGAGTAACTACTAAACCATTTAATCCAGCAGTGAAAGCAGTTGTAACTGCCTACTTGACCATTTGTATGTTATGGTTCCTGACTCTTTAAGGGGTAGATTTCCCGAAAGCGAACGTTCTTAGGGATTTACGAAAAACTTTAAGAATGACGTAACTTTAAGAACGCAAATTTTACGGTGCTTTCCCAAAAGCCTTCTTAAGTCTCCTAGACTAAGAGAGACTTTTAAGTCGTTCTTTGTAGACTCCGCCCCTGAAAAGGCACCGTCAGTCCAAAATTACCACACAATCTCTCATTATAATGCACAAAAATAAACAATTAATTTAGAAAATATTTTTAAAAGCTATATAAACAATAAATATCATATATATATATATATATATATATATATATATATATATATATATATATATATATATATATATATATATATATTTTTTTTTTTTTTTCATTTTATTTTTTTTTTTTGTTTTTTAACCTGTCATGTCTGGTAGCTTTTGCAATCTGAATGGTAATCTGACTGCACTGATGTACCATACATGTTTGATTTTATGTTTTTACAGGAACAGTTCTATAGATTATTGTAGCCTATTCCTGTTAATTGTGTTTTTATTTGATTGATTTGAATTATTCAGACATTGCATGACAGGAGGAAAAAGAGGAGGAAAAGGAGAGAGAGGGGGAAAAAAGAAACAACCTAAAAAAAAAAGAAGAGAGAGGGGAAGAAAAAAACAAAAAACAAACTATACATACATTCTGTAACAGGTGCCTAGGGCACCTGTTCTTCTGTTCTGTTCTGTTCTCTGATTTTCTGTTTTTCTGTTCTCTGAACTTTCATTGATGGTCGTTTGTTTAGTTAATTAACTCGTTCCTTTGATTGGTTTATTTTTGTGCACGTGATCGGGTGTTTTTGTATTTAGTTTCCGTGTTCCCCTTCCTCCGTGCACATCATAGTTTTATGTTTGTTTGTACCTGCTCGTTTGTACCCCATGTTTTCTGGTGTCCCAACACCTTTAATAAATATCTGTGTTTCTGCTACCTGCGTGCCTGGCTCCCTTCTGCGCGTTAAGGCGCTGCGGCTCTGCGCTTCATTTGCGTAGCCGCTATTTGATCAAGGTAAGCGAGTGTGACACATTCCTATATACTGTACTGTACACAGTTATATACACATACACATACATATACACATACATACCTATATACAAACATACATACATACATACACAGACACATTATACACACACGCCCCCAGACACACACACACACACACACATCCTAATATTGTTAGAAATTGTTTGTGTCTCTTTATGTGCATATGTATGTGCCCCTGTTATGGAATGCATTCATGATGAGGGCAAGAAACCGCGACCATGCTCCCATGGCCTAGCGACGGATAGGGACAGACCAGGGGGACCCAGACCACCTGAGGCCAACGGGAACCTGAAGACCAGAGGCCACACAACCCGATGGCCACCGCACACGCACCACAGAGGAGGAATATCATAAATAAATATCATATTTAAATTAGGCTACTGTTATAAAAAGCGTGAAACAACCAATTTTTGACCAATCGCTTACCAAGCAAGCTTATCAATGGGTGCACTTTTAACCTGAATGCATTATTCAGTGGCATGGCAAACGAACAGCGTAATATACACTTTTCTGAAAGAAAACTAAATAAGATGCTTGATTAAGTAGAACAAAAGACAAATTACATTATTTTCCAAAGCACGAGATAGTTTCACCAACAAAGAAGAACATGGAGAATCTATCACAAACTATCAGTGTTTGCAATTCAACTAACAGATTAGGCATGAACTGTGTTTGGCAGGAACATGTATGCCATCTTCACTATCTTCATTCTCACATTCTTCATCAGGAAGACTTAAGCCAGCACCAACTGCAATGTTGTGTAGCATAGCACATACAACAATTATGGCACTGCTGCGTTCTGGTGAAAACCTAAATCCCCCTTATACTGTATATATGCATGCGATTTAAATTTGGAAATTAAAGATATCTATAAAATAATGATAATGTAAAAAATAATATGTGAATACATTTCCGAATTCCAGGTGATATTAGTGCTTATTGTGTTTCTGTGCGATTTAAACAACCAGTGCGTCTGTGAGTCTTTGTTCGCTGCCAGTTACGAACTCCTTAGTGAGTTACGAGTGGGTCTGAGTACTCGTAAGTTACAAGCGATTTTAAGAACGACTTAAGTTACGCATGCATTCGGGAAACTTTTGGGAAATCCACCCAAAGACAATAAGAATGTTCATTTTACTAAAGTTCCAAGGCTTCAAAGGGTCCAAAGATAGAATTAAGGGTTGAAGTGTTTCTCAAGGTGTCAAGGAACAGGAACCATGAAGCCATATACTCTCTTTGATATTTAATGCAGCCAATGAGGTTTGTGTTCTGTTTGTATACTATTTGTGCTTACGTAAACTTCCATACCTTTTCAAGTATTAAGGTGAATTGATATGTAATTTTGTGGTTCTAGGTCAAGATGTAAATTCATGTGGTTAAACAAGCAAAGGGTCATTGTTAAGATTTAGAGTTTATTCATACTGAATAAGTAGCACTAATAGTTTGCAATGTAGAATTTGCTCATTGTACATTTGTTTGTGTTATTTATTTTACAGTTCTTATGGTTGGGTGTAAGGTTACAAAGTTAAGGTACAAGCTCAAGAATAAACCTTATCAGTTTTGGCACTAATATTTGTGCTGTCATCTTTAAATCTAGAGAGCTACAGAAGTGGTTATCCATCCATCCATTATCTTCTGCTTTATCCATCTAGGGTCATGGGGGGGGTTCCCCATGCCCATCCAGGGGGGGGTTCCCCATGCCCATCCAGGGGAGAATGTTTCGGGCATTGGGCAGATACACCCAGGACAGGGCGCCAATCTATCGCTGGGCACACACTCACTCACACTGACACACACACACAAACACACTCTATACGGGGTAAATTGGAGAATTCAATTGACCTTGATGCATGTTTTTGGACTGTGGGAGGAAACCAGAGAACCCAGAGGAAACTCACGCTGACACGGGGAGAACATGGAAACTCCACCCAGATTGGGTTTCAAACCGGGAATCCCTAGCGCTAAGAGGCGAACGTGCTAACCACTAAGCCCTGTGCCGCCCACCAATAGTGGTCATTCTTATTTAAAAATCTATAGTTTTAAGATGAATAAAATCTGTGGACGGTAAGAAAGTGAAAACTGTGTACATTTGAAACTTTATTAGCCACAATATAAATGAAATTAAAACATGTTTTTTTCATATTGATGGCATCATTGTAAAAGCCACACAAAGAAACACAGGCACAAATACATAGCACAGCTTCCCCTCTTTCCCCCTCTTTCTAATGCTTTTTTGTTTCCAACATTCCTTTCCAACATAAAGAAGAAATAATTAACTACAAAGTCAATTTGGAGTTGTATCATTTACCTGCTCTGATTTCCTGACTGCCTCTGCCTGATCGTGTCCTTTTGCCACATTTTTTATAGCCATCTAATGTCTGAATACTTAGGTATAAACAGACAGTCAACCCAACAAACTATCTGACTGTCTTTTTAATTCTGCCTCTTTTGTTTTTTATATTGTTCATGACTGGTAGAACTGTATATATTACTGTAATGGTGGGGGGCTTACGAATGAGTACTGGTAACAAAGTTATGGTCAAGAAAACCACAACAGTCAGAGAACTGTGGAAAAGACTGGAATAAAAGTGAACCAAAATCACAGCAGAGCAGTGTGAGAGACTTGTGGTGTCCTGTGGCCAGAGATCTGCTGAAGTCATTCTAAGCATCAACCTGCACACTTGCGACTGTTGGAACCTAGAAAATTTTGTTGTAATCTTTCACCGTGCTACAGTCAATGCTGTTCTCTAATTATGATCATCATATTTTTGCAAAATAAAGGTTTTATGTTGAAGTTAAAATCCATCCATCCATTATATTCTGCTTTATCCTCTACTAGGGTTGTGGGGGGGGGCACTGGGCAAATACACTCAGGACAGGGCGCCAATCTATCGTTGGGCACACACTCACTCACACACACACACCCACAAACACACTCTATACGGGGTAATTTGGAGAATTGAATTGACCTTGATGCATGTTTTTGGACTGTGGTCGGAAACCGGAGAACCCGGAGGAAACCCACACGGGGAGAACATGGAAACTCCACCCAAATTGGGATTCGATTGGGAATCCCTAGTGCTAAAAGGCGACCATGCTAATCATTAAGCCACTGTGCCGCCCTGAAGTTAAAATACATTGGTTATTTTGTAAAACACAGGGACTCGTAAGGGGGTGCACATGGCTTCCGGCTCCGTCTTTCCCCAGTCCAGTTGTCTGTTTTGGTTAACTTTTTCTAGTTCCTGGAGGACGCCGTCATCCGGATGACGTCACGGCTTGTCGCTCGTCGGCTTGTCGCTCGTTGACTGTTTTGTTTGAGCTCCTCCCTGTGCTTTCCTCGAAAGCTTTCCTTCCTTCTTTGCCAATCACGCTTCTCTCGGCTCCTCCATTTGCGTGACAGTTCCAGTGGCATAGTGTTCCCCTTACAAAGAATCCTTCTAAATTATCAATGTAGAGTAAATTATTTCCTGAAAATTTTTATACAATTTTACAATTAATTTTTATATAATTTTGATATACGGTGTATATCCTGTTAATTATTATTTTAAATCTGTATGTTATTTAACTCTTTTAGAACTCTATTTCTTATTTATTTTGAAGGCCTGCATGGTAGGCAGTGGCGTTGTGGGGGCGGGGCTGAAGCGTTGATTATTACACATTGCATTTAAATATACATTGAAGTACAAATGTGCTGGCTGGTGGAATGGCCAGAAATCCCGCTCCTGTCTGGGTCCATGAAATCTCTCTTCCCGTGTGTGATGTCACAGCTTATAAGTATGCACACATTATCAGGGGAAGCAGTATCAGGTTTGATAATTCCACAGTGTAGCTGGTTTTCTCCATAACTACTAACTTTGGTGTTCACATTTGTAAGTCACTTTGGATAAAGGAATCTGCTAAATGACTAAATGTAAATGCACTGATCTCCCTGATCAATGCGTTGGCTCCACCTCTCCTTCCCCTTGCGCCATTGCCATAACTTGTAACTTTGTATACTCTGTTCAGATATGTATTCTGATTAACAAATTAAACCTGTATTTTTGGTTAATTAGTTGAGGCCTGTGTTTCTGTTTATCTCTGTTTATATCTGTAAGTCTGTTTTGGTGTTTTTTGAACTGCATTGTTTCTGTTTTGGCCTTTATTCCGATTTGACCTTTATGTAAGTTATATTAAAGGTATTTAGTTTATTTCACCTTTTCGTCATCCTTGTCACTCCCTCATCCCCTATTTCTAGTATTCTAGTAGTTTAGTTATGCATTTCCGACACTGTGACTGTTGCAGTTGTCTGACAAGTTCCATTTCAATCCTTTTGAACAGCAACTCAATCAATTTCACAGAAGTAGAAGATTTCAGAGTTCTATTGTGAAATATTTGAAGATGAACCGTTAAAAGTTAGATTAGAACTTGTCATCTCACAATCTTCCACTTAATCCTCTACTAAGGTAGCAGGGTTCCGCATACCCATCCAGCAGAGAACATTTTGGGCACTGGGTAGATCCATCGGACAGCAGTCCTTCGATGGGCATACACTCACTTTCACACACACACACACACACACACACACACACATTTATATGGGGCAATTTAGAGCAGCCAATTCAAATCACCTTGAATTCATGTTTTTGGAATGTGGAAGAAAACTGGAGAACCCAGAGAGCAATTTTCAGTGCACAAGTGATTGGTTTAGTTTTAAAACAATGTTGCTTTAGTGCAGTCATTCATTCATTCATTCATTATCTTTCACTTAATCTTCTACTAAGGTCATGAAGGGGTTCCCTATGCCCATCCAAGGGAGAATGTTTCATGCGCTGGGCAGATACACCCAGGATAGGGCGCTAATCCATCGCTGGGCACACTCATTGACACAGACACACACACAAACACACTCTATAATTGGCAATTTAGCCTTGAATTGAGTTTTTGGATTGTGGGTAAAAATCAGAGAGCTGATACAGATACAGGAACAACATGGAAACTACACCCAGATCGGGATTCAAACCTGAATCCCCACTGCCGAGAGGTGAATGTGTGTACCACTAAGCCACCATGCCACCTTAACTTACAGCTTTAATAATATTATGTTAATCTCATTGAACTTGGATTTTTACAGAGCACTTTCCCTGTGTGGTTTTGTAGTGACTATGCATTTTTTGGACATTTTCAGTGTACAAGTGATTGGTTCAGTTTTAAAACGATATTGCTGAAATGCAGATTCATTCAATCATTCATTTATTATCTTCTACTTAATTCTCTATTAGGGTCACGGGGGGTTTCTCGTGCCCATCCTGGGCATGTTTCGTTTCTGGCGCTGGGCACCCAGGACAGGGCGCCAATCTATCAGTGGGCCCACTCACACACACACACACACACACACACACACACTATATAGGGCAATTTAGAGAAATATATATTCGATATACCTTGAATCCATGTTTTTAGACTGTGGGAGGAAATCGGAGAACCTTGAGGAATCCGACACAGGCATGGAAAGAACATGTAAACTCCACCCAGATCGGGATTCAAACCTGGATCCCCAGCTCTGAGAGACAGGCATGCTTGAATAATATTAGGTTAATCCCTTTTAATGTGGATTTTCACAGAGCACTTTTCCTGTGTTGGTTTGTAGTGGTTATGTGTTGTTTGGGCATTATTAGTAAGTAGTATTGGGCATTTTGTGTACAAGTGGTTGTTTCAGTTTTAAAACAACATTGCAACATTTTTTTTATATTATTGAAATTCAGAAAGCGAAACCATGTAAAAGAGACAAAGGTTAGTTAAAGGAACTAACTGGTACTTAAACCGAACCGACTTCTTGCCAGGTCTCATTCCCACGTGTGTGCCTTGCCTTTGTGGGCGGGACTGAGTGCCGAGCAGCGTCGAGTCGAGTGTTTAAAACAGTAAGACAAAAAGTAGAGAGACAAAACGTCTAGAATTAAGCCTAACTGTAAATAATAACTGACACTGGACTGTGGACTGGTGATTGAGAGTCACTGTGTTGTATATGTCTATTGTAACCCGCTTTCGAAATGGCGAAAAAGCCGACTGTTTTTCCTTTTCACGTCAGGAAATCTTCACCTTTGGTCAGGTAAACTTCTGTTTTTATTATTACAAGATGCAGCTTTGTAGTTTTTGTAATATTTTACTTCGGGTTCCGAATATTGTTAAGCAGTTTAAAGTCGATGACTTTTTAAATCTGTTAACGAGTGTTTGTTTAGAGGGGAGATATTTTCAGAGAGAAAGGGAAAGAGGGCGGGTTGTAAATATACAGTTCCTTACGAACACACATGAAATATTGTGATTATTATATTTGTCTTACACTAATAACTCTTTAGTAAAACAATGATATATATATATATATATATATATATATATATATATATATATATATATATATATATATACACATATATACATACCTTTATGTATTATGAGTGGCTTGTCATACTAAATAGGCTGCATTTGCTTGACAGTGAGTTCATTGTTCAGTTGTAACACATGGAATGTTATTTACATGATACAGAGTCATGTTGATACATTCTCAATGAATTGTTATTTGTAGTATGCATTCTCGACCACAGATTTCCCAGATTTTCATAGTAAGCTGGCATGCAAATATGACATTAAATGTCTGTTAAATGTCTGTAAACTACAGTGCTGTTTTTGCATTGCAAAAGTTCTAATGACTTAAAATGTGCCTTGTTTACTAGTATTGAAATTGTACATTTTCTTTATTTCAAAACAATTTAAGGCAATAAATTGAATTGTATTAGTGATGTAGCCTTTACAACACTAGCAAAAAAAACTTGGTGTTTTTTTTGCTGGTCTGGTCTGACTGATAATGCCAGGGTGTGGAACAGCTGGCCAGCTTCCTACCACATCTACTAAATGTAGGTTGATAAAGTATACCACTTTTTAGATACCAAACATGTTTACAATCCATAAAAAGGAATATATAAAACCCTAAAGTAACAAAACAACTACATATAATGTAAAAAGGTATTTATACATTTATACAGTACTTATTTTGTGTATACTTGTTAAGCTCTACTGGGTACCCTATTAATGCACCAATAAAACTGCTTTAAGATTATGTCTTACTGTTCAGTTCCTCTTTTTTGCTTAGTTTTGAATTTACCTATCTGGTTTACTTTTATATAAGCAAGTGACCTAAATCTATTTTTATTGTGAAAATGTTTGTCCTCTGAAACTGTACATATACAGAGAATACATTTTATCATTGTCACTCACAGTAAAATATAATTGAAAATGAAAATGACACACTAGTAGCTCAGGTATGCAGCATCTTTAATTGCAAATGATAGCAAACAATTTGTCATTTAGTCACGATCAGGTTGAGAAAAGTTAGACATTAGCTTTTTCTGCACAGGGTTAGTTAGTTAGTATGAACTGTTGTATCGCTGCTCTAATGGTACTCTAACTATTAAGTTGTGATACTTAGGATCGCTTTGTATAAAAGTGTCTGCTAAATGACCTCATGTACTGACTCTTGACAAAAGGAAACATAGTGTATATACAGTCTTATAAATATTGATCTTATCATTTTCATTTATGTAGCATGTCCATAAATTAAATATATTTCTGTATTTGTAAATATATAAATATACATTTCTTTTTAAATCACATCAATTCAAGTATGACTTAAAAAGATTTAAGGTTTACACAGCCAGTAAATTGCAGTGCTGAGTCACACTGGGTTGCAAATATATATGAATAAAGATATACATTCGATTATACAGTAGTTATTTAATAGCCATGTTTTTTAGTTATGTTTAAAAGTGGTTAATATATAATTTAATATAAAAATTTTCAACACTTGTTAAGGATCATTATTAATTTTTACCTCATCTCTGTTCTTCAGTAGATTACATGTGTTTTAATCTCTTTTGTGAACTTTTTAAACTGTGCCTGTATTTTATGTATTCTGTAAAGTAGGAATATTTCTGAAAATATATAATAGTTGTAGTTTGTTTTTTGTTTCACTACAATTTAGAAAATTTAGTAATGACATTGGTTCTTCTTGTGAGAAAATTGCTAACAATAATTTGTCTTTGTTTTTTTTTTTTTTTTTTTGCAGGAAGATATGAAGTATCCCTTGTGTGTTGATTTATATACAATACTACACACAGAGATTTACCATAGACCATGGCAAATGCGTTTTTCAACCTGATCGTCTTCCTTTCCATTCTTTATTTTATTTCCCCCCATTACTTTACCAAAGCAGGCAGTCTAAACTGGAAAGAAATTATCCAAAACAGCACACGGAGAGATCAACGCAGCAAAGATTATGGCAAAACAAGCCATATCCATAATGTAAGGAATTTTGAGCATGATGTTAATGATATGAGGCAGAAAATGGACATAAGCAGGCAACACAAAATTGAAGATGCAAGTGATGAAATTACTGATGAAACTATAAACAAACAAAAGTTCACTACAACAGGCCATAATGGCATTGAAGGCACTTTTATTGTAAAATGCAATGACTTCAAATGCAATAGAAATGGCAGAAATAAAGTTAGTAGAAATAATCACAGTAGAGAAATATACCAGAAAAGTAGCAATAACATCCAAAAAGGTAGAAGAGTAGTACAGAATGTCGCACATCGTCTTCCTGACATCCTTATTATTGGAGTGAGAAAGGGTGGAACAAGAGCACTAATCGAGATGCTCAGCCTTCATGATGCCATAGTGGCTGTTGAAAATGAGGTCCACTTCTTTGACTCCGATGAACGTTACAATCAGGGGCTGAAGTGGTACACTTCTCAGATGCCACTGGCCCGAGCTGACCAGCTAATAGTTGAAAAGACCCCAGCATACTTCAGCGCTAGTAATGCTCCAGAAAGAATTTGTCGCATGAATGCTAATGTTCGTCTGTTGCTGATCGTCCGGGACCCTGTGGAACGTGTGCTGTCAGATTACACTCAAGTTCTACACAATCAACTTCAAAAACACAAAAGAACAAGATCTGTTGAGGACCTGCTGCTAAAAAACAATGAGCTCAATTTCGATTACAAGGCCATCAACCGAAGTTTATATCACCAATACATGCAGCGATGGCTAGAGTTTTTTCCACGTGACAACTTCTTCATAGTGGATGGTGACATGCTTATTCAAGAACCTCTCGCAGAAATGAAGAAAGTTGAGCAGTTTTTGCAACTTAAGCCACAGATTAATAAAGATAACTTTTATTTTAATAAGACAAGAGGATTTTACTGCTTGAGGGAGCGAGGGCGAGAACGTTGCCTGCATGAATCAAAGGGACGTGCACATCCAAATGTAGCACCCAAAATTCTGCAGAAATTGCGTGAATACTTTCAGGAGCCAAATCGGAAGTTTTTTGAACTGGTTGGAAGAACATTTAAATGGAGATAAAAAACATATTTTTCACAAGTGGAATAAATGATCTAAAACCTCAACATAATTTATAAAGCTAGATGCAGATGTTAATAAAAATGATGAAAAAGGTTTTTTTTTATGTTGTACAAGATGACAAGCCAGTGAAAGAACAAACAAAGAACATAACATGACAAGAGTAACCAAATCGCGACATGAAAATAAACAATATCCAAAATGCAGGTTTTTACATATTGAAGTTTTAAAAGCTCTGTGAATGATGGCAGCATATTTGTAAAGATGCAGTAGAATCTAAAGAAGAAATTAAAAATTATGAACATGGACAATTTTAACAATATGAAAATAATTTTATACCTTTGGGAGCCCGCTGTACTAACTTGAGTGTGTATGCTAATGACTTAATTTGTGTTATGCCCATTAACAAACTACAGTTTCAAGTGCTTTAAATTTCTGCATACATTTTTAAACATGCCTTAAAATAATCAAATTTAAAACATCCATTTATATCTGTGAGTGGCAAAAGTATGTGAAACTTTGCATTCAGTACCTGGTGTAATCCCATTGTGTAGCAATAACTGAGAATAACATTTTTAGTAATTGTCGATTAGTCTTCCACATTGACTTGGAGACATTTTTAGCCTATTTCTCCACACAAAACACTTATCGCTGAGTAACAGGCATCTGGTTCCTCTAACAATTAAACACTTCCATCTAGTGGGCATATTTAAGAACACTTGGTGCTCATTGGGATTCGGCTCACTGTTTTTATTAATCTACATTTTATAAAAAAAAATTTCCCACTCATTGATACGAATGCGAAACTGTGATGTTCAGTACTGTCAAGTAAAGTCCTGGGTGGACAAGCAACTCAGGACCAGAATTACCCATTTTTAACAGCCTTAACCCAGATACAATTACAGTTACAAATGTTTTACAAATGGACTAAGTTTTTTATGATAGAATGTTATACACTGTTGTTCTTCTAAAAATGAATTCCCAATTATATTACACATGTACCTTGGCCTCCGTGTGACCTAGTGGATTATTACCTATATCTCAATAATAGTCTTAAATTTTCTTCACATGAACACAATCTGTTTGACTGTGAGTTGGTGGAATCCAAAACTTTTACCCAGAAATCTTTTTCGTGCTATGCTAAACGTCCACTAACCACTACAAAAGTATACAAAAAAGAAAAAACAAGTACATCTAGAACAGATAGATCACCTGCATTTAAACAAAACCTGTTTTCACAACCTGAGTATTTTCAAGCTCAGGAATGGGCTTTATTAAATAAATCAATATTCTATCAAACATACATTATGTTGGCTGATGGATCTGCCTCACCATTGTGTTCCTGACTGCTACTTTCTCCCAAACCATAGTATAACCTGCTCCATTTTAATAAGGTTCCACACCATTCATTTGTGGAGTCACCAGCAGGTGCATTTATTGCATCTAATTAATGTCCATCAGCATCAACTTTCAGGGGAAAGGCTTCTGCTATATTTACATACTTTTTTCACTCTCAGATATGTAATATTAGGGTAACAGCTGTAGAAGCTCAGTGGTTAGGGGGTTGGGCTGTCAATCTGAAAGTTGTTGGTTTAAATACCAGGTCCTTTGAAGTTACCAGGGGTTCCAGGAGTGATGTGTGGATGACCCTGTGTTCTGACCCCAATCAAGTTGGGATACTTGTAATGTGGATAAAAGCATCTAAATGACCAAATGTTATGGTAAATTAATTGTTTGTTAATTTTTAGGTCAAATTTATGTCAGAATGTAGAGAATTATGTAGGGCACCACTGTATATTTTGATAATAGCACAGTCTGTCAGAGGTTTGTTGGGGCTGATCAGTGGGGGTCTGTAAAGATTATGAAATGCCATTGCTATGCAGTGCATTGAAGCTATTGATTTACCAAGCACTTTTATTTGCCTTAATATAAGTATACTTTTATAATATGACAGTACAAATGTATTTAGCCATATAAGCATTAAACTCATGTTTAATTAGTTGCTTCGTTATAAATTGACCAATGCTGCTTACTTTTATTGCTGTATATTTTTGACATGCTGTTACATATAGAAATGTAAACCTTCTTTGTTCATGTCAAAGACCGGTATTATGAAGGAAGGTACACCTACTCAGATTTAACAATGTAAGCTTTATGAAGACAAGACATGGTTGACAGTCCGATTGTCTCACTCAGTGTTGTAGTAATGCAGTGGTGATTAGGATGTTGATTAGTAAACTTAGTGAAACAGGTCTATGTGCATTCACAAAAATAGGGCATGTTTATACCTGTGAAAAGTGTAATTATTGCCTCGTGTTTAATATTTTTATTTAGTAAGCATACACATTGATAATTTTAGGATCTAAGGAGCTGAAATAGTATCAATCAACAGCCTAATCAATAAACATGTTTGCATATTGACCAAATGCAAAAAACCTGGAAAAAAAAAATGGAAAAAGGCATGTTTCTGATAAATGAACAATTTTGTTGCCCAGCTTCCAGTTCATTTGTAATACAAATAAAATTTAGGGCTACATGATTTTGCTAAGGATATATGTTTTTTTCTACAATATAAATAAACAATTCGTTACAGGGCACAGCATGCTGGTAAAAATATGTGTGCATGTCATACCCGACCACGTGAGACAATCTCAAAAGACAAATACATTTTTTAAAGGTTTATTTCACAATATTAAACCATCAGTGCTAGTCCTTGTCCTCCCTAGATGCTTCCCAAAAGTGGAACCTATGAAAATCACAGGTGCATCTGAGCCATATCACATCAGCACTGTGCACACCACTAAACGCAAAGTGTGGCTGGAGGTAAAAAGCCTCTAGTCACATTACACAATTAGGATAATTTGGTTCTAGCTTATACAAGAACTATCGCACTTAAAATGCCACAATGTTTAGTGTTACTGAAATATTATTTCTTAATTAATTATAACAATGACTTCATTGACAGTGAATATCATATAATAAAATTACTACAACCTTAACTAAACTGCTGCACGTGACATTTGTTCATTTATCTAAAATCAAACAAATGATAAATTTTTAAACACTTTATAAATCAATGGTCTGTAAGTATAACAAATAATTACATTACGTAATGATTTTTTGTATTATTTTATATGTGTCTGAAGATTTTTTTTGGCCCACCCTGCTTTACACTGTGTCCTTATTTCATTGAGGTTTATTATAATTAATTTGTATTGATTAATTTTTTTAGTTATTATTTTGTAGATTTGATGACTGGCTTAGGATTGTCTTGTCGCGTGACCTAATTTCAGCCAAACTTACACTAATGAATAGATGGCTTCACATATCACTCTAGAATACACAAAGGAGTTCATATTTGTCTCACCGACAGCAAGGAGCCTGTGTCAGGTGGCTGCAAAATGTGCCTAAACCGCCTTTATCGCAAAAAAGTTTCAGGTTTGTTCTGATGCGATTTATGAACATTCTTTTATATTGAAGGCAATATTGCTATTTTAATAGAATTTTTTTTCTATTAAAATTTCATTTTAATAATATTTTTCAATTTTACTGCCAAGAGCATACATTTTCATTGCAAATAATAATACTCTCAGCACACTCTCAATGAACTTTGATTTACCCATAAATTTAAACTGCTTGTTTACAAAACTACTCACACAAAAGTGAACATATCTTGCTCCCACACACAGTAAGTGTAAATGTATACTTAATAGCATCACATATGCTTGTGTGCGTTACAACACAGGCACCAGTAGTTTATATGCAAACAATGGCAATTGATTAATAATACTATTCTTCTAAAACTATGATGATAACAATATAGTGGTGTGGAATTACATGCTTGCTTTACCACTTCTAAAGTAAAAGACCAGTTCTTGTCACATTATGTTCCACATATCCAGTGGAGAACATTTCGGGTGCTGGGCAGATACACCCAAGACTGGGCACCAATCTATCATTTAAAAGACTAGTTAATATGACGAATTACTAAAATCAGTATTTGGATATATTACATATAGTTATATTACATTATGGTTAATTTGCATGTATAAATGTTAATATAATAATAATAAAATATGTAGAACAGGTTTTACTTTTTTCAATACTGTTAAATAAATAAATAAATGATGCTTGGATTTTTCCTGCGACACCCCAATGTTAAGACTTTAAAAGGACCAGTCAAAGAATTTAAAGGGTCAACATTCTTTTTCACATAACTATAATGATGGGTGGATGGGCTCATTGACCCAATTATCAGGTACGATTCCTTGTTGTTCGATTACCATATATATATATATATATGTATTCAAGGCTGCCTAATGATTCTGCACAGTAATAGTTACCTGCACAAACACATATCCTCCTAAAATAGCCAAATCTAAAAAAAAAACCCACTCCAACTTCCAAAAATGTTAAGCTTTGATATTTATGAGTCTTTTGGTTTAATTGAGAACACAGTTGTTGTTCAGTAAAAAAAATAATCCTCTCAAATACAACTTGCCTAATAATTCTGCACGCAGTGTAAGTGGGTCAAACATAGTGGTTTTGCCTGAGTTTTGAACACGTCAGTGTATCTGCTTTACTGAGACGAGTTTATCGGCCAAAAATATCCAGCCACCAGCATCCTGTAGGTAGCACTGATGAAGAAAAAGTTAAAACAGTGTCATACAGTCTACCAACTCAACATCAATGGGACTGCAATCTGTAAATCATCAATTTCCAAAATCATACCAGATCAGATGAACTACTGTGTCTAACTCCTGATATACACCATGTGTGGCTGGTGAGTCAGTCATTAAGTCTGTCTGTCTACAGATATGTACAGATATTATTTGTTTCATAAATAAATTTTTTGTCATTATTTTGAAATACTAAGTGGTTATTGTCACACCGCACCCTGGTTAGTAGTGCAGAATAAACACGTGCGGAGTTTAAAGGAATAACAAGGATTGATTAACATGGACAAATTACAGGACAGGCAACTCACACAGCAGAGGAACGTAACTTATAACAATGACAACTCAATTACACGAGGTAAAGAGGAGAGCTTGTATGATGACTAAAGTGAAGCATATGTCAGAATACAAATGCATTAAATTAACAATTATGTAATGACTAACAAACAGGTCTAACAATGGCCGTCTTGTGGTGTGGTCAGGAAGGGGCTTGAGCTTAGTTAAAAGAAACAGAAGATTAACTGGTTAACTTAAAAAGGAAAATGCTGCAGGCATGTGAGCTCAGAAGGACTCATCTTAAGGATGTCCTTCCAACTGAAAGATTTGAGGCACCACCCTGGGATGATTTTTAAATGAGGTAGTTGTAAATATCTCTTGAGTGCAGTCTCAAACATGCTGATGAAGGACAGACAGACAACTCGATCAAATAGAGGAAAGAGGAGAATTTATATAAGGACTGAACACAGGTGCATGGAATAAACAATGATTAATAAGCACGGCTAACAATGGAAGAGACAGCAAATGGATGAAAACACACAGACAATTAAGAAATGCACTCCCGACAGTTATATTGAGATGCTAAGTGGTTAATTTGGGATACTAGTCTATTATTTTTATTTTTTAGATATTAAGTGATTATTTGAAAATGTCAGTAATGGCCACAGCTACAAATAAAATGCTAAAACTATCACATATTGCATACTGCCCACGGTGGCTTAGTGGTTAGCACGTTCGCCTCTCAGCACTAGGGATTCCTAGTTCGAATCCCCATCTGGGTGGAGTTTCCATGTTCTCCCCGTGTCTGCGTGGGTTTCCTCCGGGTTCTCCGGTTTCCTCCCACAGTCCAAAAACATGGATCAAGTCAATTGAATTCTTAAAAATTGCCCCATATAGAGTGTGTTTGTGTGAGTGAGTGTGTGCCCAGCGATGGATTGGCGCCCTGTCCTGGGTCTATCCGCCCAGCGCCCGAGATGTTCTCCCTTGGATGGGCATGGGGAACCCCACCGCGACCCTAATAGAGGATAAAGCGGGAGATAATGAATGAATGAATTGCATACTGCCCCCACTGGTCAGACACACCACTACACTTTATAAAAAAGGACAGAGCAGGCTGTATCTGCTGAGGAGACTACGGTCGTTTGGGGTGCGGGGGCCACTCCTCAGGACCTTTTTTGACACTGTGGTGGCATCAGCCATATTTTATGGAGTGGTGTGCTGGGGCAGCAGCATCACGAATGCAGACAGGAACAGACTGGACAAACTCATTAGGAAGGCCAGCTCTGTCCTGGGGGAACGCTTAAACCCGGTGCAGGCGGTGGGAGACAAGAGGATGCTAAACAAGCTAGCAACTCTTATGGACAATGAATCCCACCCCATGGTTGAGACCCTAGCAGCTCTGGCCAGCACATACAGTGACAGGCTACGCCATCCGAAGTGTGTGAGGGAGCGTTACCGCAGGTCCTTCATTCCTGCTGCAGTTAGACTGTACAATCAGCACTGCTCCCAGTAATCACCAAAACCAAACTAAAAATAACTGCAATACCTGTATCATTGATGGTGCAATACATTTCAATCATCTGTATGTAATAACTGTCTGCTGCTTAATCAGATACCATATGTGCAATATTTGATTCATTTTATTCCTCAATCGTATAACTGTAAATAACTGAAAATTAGAAAATTAGAATTTTATCATGTATATATAGATTTCAAATTCTATTTAAAATTTTTCCTAGTTTTTTTTTTAAATCTTCTAATGACTAGATACATTTTTCACCTTTCTTCTAATGTATCTGCTGCTAAGAATGTGAATTTCCCCTTTGTGGGACAAATAAAGGTTTATTTTCTTATCTTGTCATATTTATGCAGATTCCAAACTGATTCAGAGATGATTTGTTGATACGATTAATTTAATTCAAACACCATTCATTTACGTTACTGTTTTGAAGAGTGCGGCTGTAGTTTAAACTGTACTAGATCAAGAGAGAGTTTTTTTTTTTACTTTTATTTTTAAAAATGCTCAACATCTTTTAAAAATAATGTGCTAGCAATTTGGCACAGTAGCTTAGTGGTTAACACGCAACCCTAAAATAGGATAAAGCGGAAGATAATGAATGAATGAATGAATGAATGAATGAATGATGAGATGAGATAGCAATTTAATTAATAAAGTCTTCATAATGCATGTCATAAGCCTTTGTTAATGCCTAACATGCCTGTACATCACTCAAAGACTCAAAGTGTTATTAGATCATACCATAAGGCCTAATAACACAAAGTGACATAATGATTATAAATTATATATTTTAACTGTTTATCAACTTATTATAGAGACCAGCAACATAAAACGTTATGTTTTTCCTAAAAATGACTTAAGTGTTAAGTCTTCATAACTGTTTATAAAAGCTTATAAACTCTCATTACATGCATTACTATAAATAACGTTTTGTCATTAATTACCACTTTTGAAAGAGATTACCTCTTTTGGCTTATGATAGCTTATAAATGCTCTTTACAGACTTTAAGTAAAGTATAATCAACTTGTTTTAAGTTGGAATGTCTAAACATTCAAAGAGTCAAAAGTCTAAATAAGTTTATATTATAATGCATTATATCACTTTGTTTACCCGCACCAGGTTTCTACCTTTTTGCCGACATGAATGAAAAATTTTTCATCAAAAAGTAAATATCTGCAATAAAATGTAATGTGGCGGCACGGTGGCTTAGTGGTCAGCACGTTCGACAGCACTAGGGATTCCCGGTTCGAATCCCCATCTGGGTGGAGTTTCCATGTTCACCCCGTGTCCGTGTGGGTTTCCTCCGGGTTCTCCGGTTTCCTCCCACAGTCCAAAAACATGGATCAAGTCAATTGAGTTCTCCAAATTGCCCCATATAGAGTGAGTATGCGTGCGTGTCTGTGTGAGTTAGTGTGTGCCCAGTGATAGATTGGCGCCCTGTCCTGGGTGTATCTGCCCAGCGCCCGAGACTTTTTCCCCTGGATGGGCATGGGGAACCCCACCGCGACCCTAATAGAGGATAAAGCAGAAGATAATGAATGAATGAATGAATGAATGAAAATGTAATGTAAGTGCTTACAACAGGAAACTTTATTCTAATGCATGTGTTTTTTGTGACAACTGAAATGTGAGGATCAGACAATTTTGTGTCTAGTCTTTTAAAAGAAAAAGAAAAGAAAAAAAACAAGATCAAAATGATGACTACGAATATTTTTCGCACATGCACACACACACACACACACACACACACACAAATATATATAACAAATATACAGATTTATTTTCACTGCAAAGTACTTTTGTGTGTTGCTTTAGTTTCACATCTTAAATCCTTAAATTTGAGGTTGATGTGGAGTGTGTTTTTTTTTTTTTTTTTGTAAATCTATTTTTCACAAGATTAGTAGTGCATAATATTTTCACTCTAAAGTAGTCTGAGTTGAATGTCAAATGTAATAGAAGACCCCCTGTGTTTTTTTCCCTGATGATGAAAGATGTTATCACTTCCTCCTTATCTATGGCTAATCTGTCTTCCGTTTTTATCTCTGTAGAAAAGTGGCAGATTATAGATCACCCACACAAAGTCTGGCTATGGACAGGATTCAAATTACTTAATAGATCATCACATCAATCAAAACTGACTGTCATAAGATACTAAGTGTGGGATAGTTTGTACCTCAAAGACAGAGAGAAACTGACAGTACTAACAAACACATGAGTTTAGTATATAGTTATGCACTGTAGACATACATCATGCGGTCGATTTAATGACTAACCTCTAAAAGGTCATAACAACAAATGATTGATCAGAATATTAGTATGAAGTAAACAAGAGATTAGCAAATGATGAAACCTCTTATGTTTTTTACTTGCTAATTTTTAGATGAAAGATTTTTTTAAAAAATCAGATTTCGAATAGCTTGATTTTTTTTTTCAATGCACTACTTTTGTGCCAATGATCTACCTTTATCAAATCCCTAAAACAACAAATCTGCATGAAAAAGAAACATGTAATTTATTAAGTTTTGTAAAAATAATAATTTAGCTTGATTAGACACAACTCAATTTTTTAAACTATCGATCCCACTATTATTATTATTATTATTATTATTATTATTATTATTATTATTATTATTATTATAATAATAATAATAATAATAATAATAATAATAATGTATGCATCCATTTTATTTGCAGTTATGATTTCTGTATAAAAATTCTCACTACAATTTTGTGAAAGTGTATCTTAAGGAAGGGGTTTTCCGAGGAACTCAAAAGAAGAAGTTGCTCACTGGACTGAAAATGTTTTAACCTGACTCTTGGCTGATTTACAGCCACATATTTTGTCTAAATGGAGGAAATTCTAAACCATTATTGCCTTCTGTCACAAGAGTTTTTGGTGTCGTATCTTCAGTGACGATGTTGTTCAGTAAAGCTAGCAGTCTTGACAGGTGTTAGCTTAACCAGATTTGGAGGCATCAGTGGCAAGGAAATCCAGTGTTTTTGTATCTGTAAAGGAAGAAACCTTGTGATCACCAAGGTTTAGTCAAAAACCCATTTTGCTGTGTTAATAATAATGATACATAATAATAATTATGTATTATTAACATAATAATGTCAAGTCATCTCTTGATTTTGTGGCTTTCACTATTCTGGAAAGGCTTTTTAACAAGATTTTATAGTAATCTGCAAGAACATTAATGAGTCACTAATGTTGTATGAGACTCCTCAGAATGAAGTAGTTTTCTGATATAAATTGTTGATAAATCTCTACCCTGTTAATCTCTACTACTTCTGTTAATTGTAATAACTTAATTGTAACAACACAATTTGTGTTTGCTTAGGTGTTGTTATTTCCTGTTGGGTTTTTATATATATTGTTAATTTTTCTATCCTGTCTTTTTTGTGGTTTTCATAGTTTAGTCTCTTTTTTGATAGTTTTGCCCGTTCAATTAAGCTGTGTCCCAGTACGATTGCATTGGTGACAGTTACTGTCACTTTTCCTTCTGATGACAGTAAGTAGAACACTGAAGCAGCTAGAAAATGCAGCAAAAGTGCTAAATGCTAATTGCAGAGAAAAAAATACAAACTTACACCAACCAGGAAGCAGTGAATCACAATACCATTAAGTGCCAAACCCAGACACCCAGAGGGTGAAGCATGATTCATCACTCCAGGGAACAAGTCTCCACTACACTAGTCCAGTGGTTGCAAGCTTTACACCACTGCATTCGATGCTTAGAATTGTGCTTGGTGAAGTTTACATGCAGCTGCTCAGCCATGGAACCCATCTTGAAGCTTTGACCTTTCAAAGTTGCTGACCTCTGCACACTAGGCACTTTAGTGTCCACTCACCTGCTCTGTCATTTTGCATGGTCTACCACTTATTGGTTGAGTTACTGTCATTCACAATCACTTCCATTTTGTTATAATACCACTGACAGTTGACAGTAGAATATTTAGCAGCAAGGATATTTTACTACCGGATTTGTTGCCCAGTTGGCATTCTGTAATGTTACAATGTTGGAATTCACTTTCAAAAGAAATCAATTCACAAATGTTTGCTATGGATCCGGAGGGGGGATCCGTGGAGTAGTGGGCCACTTGGACACAAGTCGGGGGCTGATCACCCACGACTGGGTCGCCCGAGGTAGGGTGTTTGATGATCAAAGACCCGAAACACCCCATGACCTCGGGTTCATCACTGATGATGTGTCCAAGTAGCACCAAGAGGTGTATGTAAGAACTGTTATGTCTGGCTTTGCCAGTGGCCACCGGGAAAGGCCGGTTGACAACCATGAATAGGGTGGTGACAACTGGAGAGTCAGTTGACAGCATGGAAAGACGGCACCCGGGGCAGCAAGGGTTAGCACCCCTAGCTGCTGTTCCTGTGAAGGAGCACCCAAAACAAGCTACAAAGAACCCTTCTGAACCATACCCCCAGGGATTCCCGAGAGGGGGGGAGAATGAGAATCCCAATCAGACTGATCTACTGGCAACAACCTTTGATAATGTACAACCGACAACGAGCACAGTCTGCATCTGCGGCAAGGTGTGCAAAAACCCGACTGGTCTTAAAATCCATCAGACCAAGATGGCCTGTCTGAAGGGAGGTCAGGTGAAGCAACGCACAGGTGTAGTGACCAGCACGTTAGACAAGGTGCTCGTCACAGACCCTGATCAGACGGAGGAGGAGCCAGGCCCGGAGTATCCCCACAGTGCCCGGAACCTCCGAGCTGCACCAGTACTCCCGCAGAGTGGAAATCCAAATTCACGTCGGGTCAAGTGGCCTGCCGCCAACAACAAGGAGTGGCTTCAGCTGGACACGGATATAGACAAGATCATGGAAACAACAGCGAAGGGCAGTGTGGATCACAAACTGCAGGCTATGTGCACTCTCATAACATCCATTGGAGCCGAACGGTTCGGGGTGACAGAGAGGCTTGGGAATAGACAGCCAGTGAGACCCAACCGGCGAGAACTTAAGATCAGTCAGCTGAGGCAGGAGCTGAAGATATTGAAACGCCAGTACATGGCAGCAAAGGAGGAGGAGAGAGTTGCCTTATCTGAGCTCAGACAGATCCTGAGAAGAAAGCTAGTCACACTCAGGAGAGCTGAATGGCACAGAAAGAACGGAAAGGAGAGAGCCAAGAAGCGTAAGGCATTCATAACCAATCCGTTCACCTTCACAAAGCGACTTCTGGGGCAGAAGAAAAGCGGCAACCTGAAGTGTCCTGTGGAGGAGTCAATCAGCACCTCAACATCACATTTAGCGATCCCTCAAGAGAACAAGATCTTGGCCCATGTGAGGCTCTGATAAAGCCTCCAGAGCCCACGGTACAGTTCAACACCACAGAGCCCACCCTAAAAGAGGTCAAAGAAGCAGTGATGGCCGCAAGATCAAGCTCCACCCCAGGGCCCAGTGGAGTCCCATATAGAGTCTACAAGCAGTGTCCCAAACTCCTTGTTCGACTATGGAAGATCATGAAGGTGATCTGGCGTAGGGGAAAGGTTGCCATTCAGTGGAGGTCTGCAGAGGGAGTCTGGATACCAAAAGAAGAGGAGGCAAGTAACATCGAGCAGTTTCGCATCATCTCACTGCTATGTGTCGAAGGGAAGATCTTCTTCAAGATAGTGTCCCAACGGCTCACAGACTTCCTCTTGAAGAATGGCTACATAGACACGTCAGTTCAGAAGGGAGGAGTCCCAGGTGTTTCGGAATGCCTTGAGCACACAGGTGTGGTATCGCAGCTGATCCGCGACGCAAGGGAGAGCAGAGGGGATTTGGCAACGCTCTGGCTGGACCTCACAAATGCCTATGGATCCATTCCCCACAAGCTCGTTGAAACAGCACTGACAAAACATCATGTCCCAGTGTCGATCACCAACCTCATCCTGGACTATTATAACAACTTCCAGCTGAGAGTAACATCAGGATCACTTACATCTGCCTGGCAACGCCTAGAGAAGGGTATTATAACAGGCTGCACTATATCAGTGCCACTCTTCTCCCTGGTGATGAACATGATTGTTAAGTCAGCTGAGGTGGAATGTAGGGGCCCTTTGTCAAGATCAGGCACTCGGCAGCCCCCCTTAAGATCATTTATGGACGACCTAACGGTGACGGCAACCTCTGTTCCTGGCTGCAGATGGCTACTTCAGGGGCTGGAGCGGCTCATCTCATGGGCGAGAATGAGCTTCAAGCCCGCCAAGTCTAGGTCTCTGGTCCTGAAGAAAGGCAGAGTGGCCGACCGGTACCGCTTCGCCATAGGAGAGACCCCAATTCCAACGGTGACAGAAAAACCGGTCGAGAGCCTGGGCAAGGTTTTCAACAGCTCCATGAGGGACTCAGAGGTACTCCAGAAAACCAAGGTAGAACTGACATCTTGGCTCACAGCAATAGATAAGTCGGGGCTACCAGGAAAATTCAAAGCCTGGATGTACCAGCACGGAGTTCTGCCAAGACTCCTTTGGCCCCTGCTTGTCTACGAGGTGCCCATATCAACGGTGGAGATGCTAGAACGCAACATCAGCCAGTTTCTCCGTAGGTGGCTTGGGCTTCCTCGATCCCGTAGCAGCATCGCTCTGTACGGCCATTCCACCATGCTGCAGCTTCCATTTAGTGGCCTATCAGAGGAATTCAAGGTTACACGCACTAGGGAGCTCATGATGTACCGGGATTCCTCAGACAGAAAAGTTGCTACAGCAGGAATTCGAGTGAAAACTGGGAGGAAGTGGAAGGCTCGGAAGCTGTTGACAGAGCAGAGGCAAGGCTACAGCACAACATCTTGGTAGGCAATATTGCAGTGGGCCGCGCAGGTCTTGGCTGCTTTTCTAAGCCCCGTTATGACAAAGTCAGAGGAAGGGAGAAGCGGCAAATGGTACAGGACGAGATAAGGGCAGAGGTAGAGGAAGATCGGCGAGTCAAGATGGTAGCTATGCACCAGCAAGGTGCCTGGACAAGGTGGGAGCACGCTGAGCAGCGTAAAGTCACCTGGCCAGAGCTCTGGAGACTCGAACCCCTGCACATTAAGTTCCTTATTCAGTCCGTGTATGACGTGCTCCCTAGTCCAACCAACTTGAAGTGCTGGGGCTTAGCAGACACTGCGGCATGTTAGCTGTGCCAGAAAAGAGCCACCCTCGAGCACATCCTCAGTTGCTGCCCAAAGACCTTGGGGGAGGGGCGGTATCGCTGGCGTCATGACCAGGTCCTCAGGGCGCTGGCAGATACGCTCAGCTCAGCAATCTCTAACTGCAGGTACCAACATACTCCCAAACACACCATCACGTTTGTCAGAGCGGGAGAGAAGGCACAACATCAGTCAGGTTCCTCTGGAGGGCTTCTCACCACTGCCCGGGACTGGAAGCTCCAAGTCGACCTGGGAAGACAGCTCAAGTTCCCAGAGTACATCGTAGCCTCTGCACTTCGACCAGACATGTTACTAATATCAGAGTCTACAAAGCAAGTGGTGATGGTCGAACTTACTGTCCCCTGGGAAGACCGAATAGAGGAGGCAAATGAACGAAAGAGAGCTAAGTATGCTGAGCTGGTGACGGAGTGCAGGAGTAAAGGCTGGAAAGCCCGATGTGAACCAGTTGAGGTAGGGTGTCGGGGTTTTGTTGGCCAGTCACTACCCCGCACCCTAAAAGT
The DNA here is from genome assembly GCA_019802505.1 of Corydoras sp. C115. Taxonomy (NCBI): domain Eukaryota; kingdom Metazoa; phylum Chordata; class Actinopteri; order Siluriformes; family Callichthyidae; genus Corydoras; species Corydoras sp. C115. The sequence goes on along the minus strand of JAFMOC010000126.1, from coordinate 128,565 downwards.
CCTTGGAGTAAAAGGTCAGCTGTGCAAACGAGCCATCAGGAACATCATAGAGGCTGCGGAGAAAGCCTCAAGATGGCTATGGATCCGGAGGGGGGATCCGTGGAGTAGTGGGCCACTTGGACACAAGTCGGGGGCTGATCACCCACGACTGGGTCGCCCGAGGTAGGGTGTTTGATGATCAAAGACCCGAAACACCCCATGACCTCGGGTTCATCACTGATGATGTGTCCAAGTAGCACCAAGAGGTGTATGTAAGAACTGTAGGTGGTTGGTTGTGGCCATGAAAGTGATTGAAACACCAAATTTGAGGATTTGGATGAGTGAGCAAATAGTTTTATTGTAGTTCAAGCTATTTTCAGTTTGTTGCATTTATTGGCCTATATTTAAATGTTATGTGTGGGGAGTTTTTAAACCAAAATTTTATTATTTTATTGCTCTCACCTGCAAACTAAATTTCGTAATTCTGGTTTAGTCCTGTTAATGATAAGCAGCACAGATTTGTGGCAGATTATGTGTAGACAAAACTGTAGAAATAATAGTATTTCTTCATCATATATTTATACCCCAACTTCTTAATAAAGTAAAATGGATGTCATGTATACTAGTAAATCTGTATCCCTGATGTTTGTCTTTGTCTGTGTGTTCGTGTGTGTGTGTGTGTGTGTGTGTGTGTGTGTGTGTGTGTGTGTGAGAGTGCATTATCAAACAGATGCTGGGCCGTACTGTGCATGTGTGTAAGATAACTATCAGTAAGCTGAGGAGTGTTCAGATCTTCATTCTACACAGGAAGTGAGCTGAGAACCCGCAGGAGAGAAACTGACCTTGTGTGCAGTTTTTACACTAACACACAAACAGGAATATGCTACACATCATCTAACACGCATACACACTCATTCTAATTTTGCCACAAAATACTTTTGAAATATAACAGCAACGTGTCACCTGGTAAGTCCAAACTCACTTTTGCAAAAATGTAACTTTGGCATCTCAAATCTTTATATATTTATTTTCTCTCACTCGCTCTCTCCGTCACACTCTCTCTTTCTTTCTCTCTCTCTATCTCTCTTTCTCTTTCTCTTTCTTTCTCTCCATGTGGTGAATTGTAGCGAAGTGTTTTTATATAGGTGTTGTACACTTACATCTATTTAAGTTAATTTAAGTGCTGTTAATGTTACTTTTTACAGTACAGTTAATATGAATATTTCAAAGAAATGATTAATATCCCCTTAGGGATATTATTGTAATATTATTTGAATACTTAGTAGCCAGTTTATTTATTTGAATGACCATATAAAAGCAATGTTTGTATAAAGACTAGTAGAATGCACGTTTAGCAGCGCTACTTGACACTTACTGTTCTATTTATCATAATATATATTTTGAATTGGGAACTAACTCCTTGGAGTAACATGGTTAAATGATTGCTGCCTGGTTTCTGTTCTCTAAAGTGCAACGTGTATATTTAAGCTACTTGTATGTCAATTTATTTCTGCTGTTCCACTTTGTCTCTTCTGTCTATCAGTTAACGTATACTATAGTGTATATTGTAAGATCACCAAAGCAATAATGTAAGGTAATATTAATTATGCTTATTGTAGCTGCCAATAAAGGCAAATAAATTACAATTATAATTACACCGTAACAAATTGATTAAAATCAGATACATCTAATCTGTTACTTGACTGTGAGCTTCAATTAATTGACAAATGGACAAAGAAAAACAAATCTGTGGTAAAGTTTAAGAATCCGATGTTTTATTTCACTAAAAATAAGCTACAACATGAACTTTGACCATAGAACCTGACTTTTGGACCCAGAAGGCTTTTAGTATTTTTTTGGATTACAAGACTTGGATATGGCTTCTTTTCTGCATAATACTGTTATAGATTGCAGTGGGAGAATGCGTTTAGTGACAATATATTTTTCTAAAGCATCACAGTTCATCACAGTAGCAAGACAATTTCTGAAACAATACTGTTTTGGGGTTTAATTATCATGTCCATTTAACCCCGTTTTTTTAACCCTGTTCTTTACACATCATGATTTCCTGAAACATTTTATGATCTCACAAAGTAAGAGTCCTACATTTAATGTGTTGCACTGAGAAACATTACATTATAAATAATCTGGCATGAATTTCTTAACCAGGACCCTCCATTTTTGGAAAGTATAAAACTTTGGTGGAGCTCATTTTATACTTGTGTCTTGATGACCTCACAGATTACCAGTTTAACTATTAATTAAACATATGGAAGTTGTTTGTTAGAGTTTGATTTAGATCTTATTAACACTTATATTATAGGAAAACACACAGGAATTCTTTGCAATGAATTAGTCTACTGCCATCCACACCTAGGTCAATTTGGATTTGCCAGTAAACCCAATGGCATATTTTTTAAAAAAAATAAGGCTTTCCCTGGGAACATACAAGCAGACTATGTCCAGGTCTATACTAAGGTCCAATGTTCTGAGATAATTGTAGCACAAATACTGTTCTTACTGCAACTATACAAGAATAAATGGGAACATATTAATGCATGTTAAGTAATCATTAAAGATATATACAATCGATGTACAAGGGTAGTAACAGATCCTGTTTTGATTCTGAAAGCCTTATTCTCAAACGATGAATAAACACAATACCAAGACTTGAGCTTGCAAAATTGCATCTGTACAAACCACAAAATGTCTGGACCAATGCCATTAAATGAGATTTTTACCTGCCATAATGCAATAAAAACTAAACTCAACATATTAGCACAAACACCTCATACCAGCATTATAGCAAAAAAATGAAGGGTTAATGAATTTAGCTTATTTTGCAACCACGGGACCTGGGCACCCTGCAGTCAATGAGTATACCATGAAGTTCTCTGTATAATTAAGTATATTAAGAGTCAACACCTTGGCCAAAATGCACACACCAGCAAATCTGCAAAATAATCTAGTTTAGTCAGACCTCAAGCCATTTATAATGTGGTAAAGTTGTACCTAAACCGATGCCCACAAGCCCCAATTAACTAAAGCAACATTCTAATGAAGTGTGAATTAAAATTTTCCTGGAACAATGTGTAACTGTCATGTCATACAGAAAACAATAAGTTGTTAGCAACAATTGTGGCTAAAGGTTTTACATGCATTCAACAGTTTCTTTGACTTATGTAGCTTATGTTTTGTTAAATAAATAGCATGTTAAAATTTTCATCTCTGGTTGTATTTAAATTTAAGGCCAGTTAATGATATTTTTTCAGGTTCTATATGTTAAATGAAATTAAATTTAAAGAGGGTGCACTATTTTTTCATATATAAACTAATCTCTCATGCTTTATTGTCTATGGTTGTCATTTACAAGTCTGATCGAAACAGGTTTAATACACAGAACTTAATGTCTAATGTCTTGTAGTATCGTGTGATGTTGTCTACTGAACAAAGTGTCTTACTGTTGACCTAAATATATTTAAAACAGTTATTCACTGGTTATCATATAGGAACTTTGTAGAATTGAGTTGCATTTTTCTGATTATACTCAAATTTTAAGATAATTAAAATGCAATTTTCTTAATCGCATTCATTTAAATAAGAACTGGATACAAAGTGCTTGTTTAATATAAAAAAATATTAGTTTTTAATTTTCCTAAGGGAATCCACCTGAAGAGATCAAAAAAGTTTATAAAATATTATAAAATACATAAAAAAGTACAGTCTAAAGCAAGGCCGCATTGCTGGGAACTGGCGAACCGCTGAACCTATCTAACGGTTGCCACAATATTGTAAACAATATTGTTGAATTGTAAAAAATATTTGTATTTGTGTTGTAACTTGTATAAGCCATAAAATGTTTATTCATATTTTGTTTTAACCTAGGATAGGCATAAAAAAACAATAAAAAAATATTAATATTTGTACAAAACAATTAATTAATATTGATATATTTTTGTTTGACAGTAAGTTAAGAAATCAAAGATTACAAAAATTACAAAATTTCCTAATTTCTTTGAAAATAGTGTATTTATTTCAAGTTTTGATGAACTTTTGTCGTTTTATACTTTTTGATTTAGTTCATAACATTTTTACTGGCCGCCATATGTAGGGAGAGTTTGTTATATTCACTTTAGTTATACTGGAACAATTACATTACAACAAGAATGGCATAGGCATTAAGCCTCATCAAAAATATCAGTGTGGTATCTTACTTTACTTTGCCTTATCTTATCCTACCTTACCTGATCTGTTGAATTAAGTACCTAAATGTTGTATTATTAAGTGTTACCTGTGTAACATTTATTCTGGCAGGATAAATGTTGTAGTTGGTGTGCCTGTTTACTTTCTGCTAGTCTATAATTGGCCAGGTTATGAAGTGTGTCATACAGGCCACAGCTCGATAAAAAAGCATAACAAAAATGTACATGCAATGCAATTGTTACAGAAGTGTAAATGAATGGACATCACTTGAGAAGGAAAGTTGAAAATGAGGACAATGGGTGGTAAGGGCTATAAAAAAACTGTGGGCATCTGCTAAACATTCCACTAATTGTTGTTATTCAGCTATATAAAATGGGTCGAGGCATAAAAATGGAAGCGAGTTTGTAATAGCGAGAAGAACATGGCATATAAGCAGCTACTTCCCGCACATTTTGTATTTAGTGCAATATTTTAATTAAGTCCATTCCTGTGCATCGGAAATCTTGTTTCTGCTTCTTGTTGTGTCTCGTGTGAGTGAGGTTGAAATTAAAATATTCATGACATAGATGAATTGGACGACCCGGATTGTGCTTGTTGCATGGGTGACATACATGAGTATGTGTGCAGGTGCATACTGGCAATTTGCTGGACATATCATGAAGGATTTTCTGGGAGCTCCACAACTATTTCAGCAGGACAGTGCCTTTCGACATGTGTTACAACAGTGGCACATAGTGTATGTGTGCTTAACTGATCCAATAGGAACCACAGACTTATGAGCAGCTAAAGTCTTTTAAAATAATATCCACTCCACTCCAAAATTAATGTAGTCTGTGATTTTTTAAATACAAAAAGGCAATTGCAATAAAAGTATGGTGTCTTTCAATATCAGTTGAACAATTGGTTAAGATAATTAGCAAAAAACTAAAGCCATCATGTTGTTCTTTGGATGTGATACCGACTAACCTATTACTAAAGGTTTTACCTATATTGGCCCTGCTCTACTGGCTATTGTAAATTTCTCACTTTCTACAGGCTGTGTTCCTTCCTATTTTAAACATGCCACTGTTCAGCCGCTTTTAAAAAAAACCAAACCTTGATCCAGCAGTGCTTACAAATTTTAGGCCTATTTCAAAACTTCCATTTTTTTCCAAAGTTTTAGAAAAGGTGGTGGCCATTCAACTGCTGTATTAGAGGAACACAATGTTTATGACAGTTTCCAATCGGGGTTTCGGAAGAGACACTCTACTGAGACTGCTCTCTTGAGAGTCTCGAATGATCTTTTAATGTCTGCTGATTCAGGTGACTGTTCAGTCTTGATATTGTTGGACATTAGTTCTGCGTTTGATACTGTTGATCATCAGATACTGATAAACAGGCTACGTGACTGGGTAGGCATTTCTGGTACAGCACTCGACTGGTTTAGGTCTTATCTTACTGAAAGAAGCTTCTCAGTGACTGTTGCTGACTTTATATCTGAATCTGCTCCCTTAACCTGTGGGGTCCCACAGGGCTCGGTTCTGGGGCCATTATTGTTTTCATTATATTTACTTCCTTTAGGGCAAATTATTAACCGTTTTAATATTGCTTATCATCTTTTTGCTGATGATATTCAACTTTATTTTTCATTTAAGCCCAGTGAAATACATAGTTTGCGTAGGCTATTAGATTGTCTTCAAGCTATTAAAGAATGGACTTCAACAAATTTTCTGCAGCTGAATGACAACAAGACAGAAGTCCTAATCATTGCTCCAGAAAATATTATACCTCTAATTAAGCAAAACATGGGGGTTCTCTCTTCAGCTGTCCGTTCAAGTCTATGAAACTTGGGGGTGATGTTTGATCAGAGCTTGGTATTTGACACGCATGTTAAACGGCTGTCAAGATCATGTTTTTTTCACTTGAGGAATATCAGTAAACTGAGGTCTATAGTTTCAAACGCAGAACTAGAGATGCTGGTACATGCGTTTATTTCATCTCGTATAGACTACTGCAATGTCCTGTTTTCCTCTCTCAGCATGTCTGCTCGTAGCCGGTTGCAGTTAATTCAAAATGCTGCTGCTAGACTGCTGACAAAAGCAAACAAACGTTCCCACATAACCCCACTTTTAATATCCCTGCACTGGCTTCCTGTTGAATACCGGATTTATTTTAAAATTTTAACTCTTACTTTTAGAGCATTACACAATCAGGCTCCTATGTATGTGTCTGGTCTGCTCCATCAACACGTATCAGCTCGTTCGCTCCGGTCTAACAATTCGAACATACTATCTGTTCCTCGCACTCGGTTACAGACTCGGGGCGATCGAGCATTCGAGGTTGTTGCTCCCAAACTGTGGAACTCTTTGCCCCCTTTTTTAAGATTGGCGGACTCTGCGGACTCTTTTAAAAAACAGTTAAAGACTTATCTGTTTAAACAGGCATTTGGGCAAATGGGCTAGCCAGTAGTCTTGGTTGTTGTGCTTTTTATGTTTTTATGTTTTTATGTTTTATGTGGTGTAAATTGTGCTTTTATTGTGTTTATTTCTCTTTTATTTTTTATGTTTTATCCTGTTGTAAAGCACTTTGTGGCCTGTGCCTATGAAAAGTGCTATATAAATAAAGTTTACTTACTTACTTACTTACTACAAATCAGATTCTACTTGTTACCACAAAATAACTTTGTCTAAAAGCTGTTCACACATATTAAGGTGTTATTTATTATGTGATATCACTGTAATAAGGTACCTATACGTTTTTCTTTATTAAAAAAACATTTCATATAGATTATTGTCAAGATCATGGCTTAATGTCATGAGGATGTTCATGGTTTTTTTGTTTTTTTTTTACTAAATACTAAATTATACTATTAAACAAATAATTTAAACATTTCTGTTTTACTGGCTATTTTACTATGGCTATAAAAACAATCCATTTATGTTTTAAGATAAAAACAAAAAAAAGCCCTGAAAACTACAGTTATAAGATCATGGCATAACTTAAAATGGTACCACGCCAGGCCTACTACTAATAATAATATTTTAACATCATCATCATAGAAATCATTTATATAGCCTTTCTCAAACTCCAAAGTCACTTAGTAATGTTAAAGATACTAGCATTTAATAGTATTGATAACATGATGTGGTGGCACGGTGGCTTAGTGGTTAGCACGTTCGCCTCTCAGCACTAGGAATTCCCGGTTCGAATCCCCATCTGGGTGGAGTTTCCATGTTCTCCCGTGTCTGCGTGGGTTTCCTCCGGGTTATCCGGTTTCCTCCCACAGTCCAAAAACATGGATCAAGTCAATTGAGTTCTCCAAATTGCCCCATATATAGAGTGTGTATGTGTGCGTGTCTGTGTAAGTGAGTGTGTGCCCAGCGATAGATTGGCGCCCTGTCCTGGGTGTATCTGCCCAGCGCCCGAAACGTTCTCCCCTGGATGGGCATGGGGAACCCCCCGCGACCCTAATAGAGGATAAAGCGGAAGATAATGAATGAATGAATGAATAACATGATGTACTATTACTGGTAATGGAAAACTCTTATTTAATTCATTTAGTTTAATCATTTTACTATATGAATCATGAATTATATTACCCTGAAACTGTAAAACTGCAAATGTTTTCTGATGGCTCCTAAAACTTGTCTTGTTTGTCAGAACAACCATAATTTAAATACCATACACCAGAGACTACTGCAGGGAACAAACACTTTTATTAAACTTTTAACAAGTTTTTTCATATATACATATTTACATTATGATATTTACTTTTTATATTTTAACATTTTAGTTGCTTTATGGACAATGTCTACTTTTAGAAATAGGTAATAATTATAATTGACTTTTAGTGAAACTTTTAATGAAAGTTTGTGACGTATCTGGTTTAATCTTATAAACAGCATGTATATATGCTGTTCCTGTACCACGTGTTACTTATCATAGTGTGTGTTGCAAGTCCTACTGCCTAAGACAGGATGCAACAGGAAACCACATTGATGTTAAAATTAGAACAAGTATCTATCTTCAGATCAGAAACTATGAGAACACTAAGAAAATTTTACTTACAGGTGTGAAAATAATATAAATAAATAATTACTAAAACACTAAAACAGTATGTCAAAGTATGAGAACAGAATATTTTTTTCTTTGTGATACACTATTTTATTAGTTTATTAAATACATATTTTATTTATTAACATGAGTAAGCAATGGCAGAGTTAAATCAGTATGGATTTTTAAATTATTGACTTCACTAAAACGTATATGACAAATTAATAATTTATCTTACTCAATTAATTTGATACACTAATCAGAAATGAAAGCAGTAGATTGTGAATATTGCAAATTATTAACAATTGTGCCAACAAAACTAATTTTGAATAAAACACAGCATTGCACTGATTAAAGAAACAATTAAAGTGGCCTTCTCTAATTAATACATGAGTTAGATTTGATTCTACATTCATTTATTATTTTCTTTAAACCTCTACTACAGTTCATGGGGGGGGGGGTTCTCCCAAGCCCATCCAGGGGAGAATGTTTTGGGAGCTGGACAGAGGACACCCAGGACAGGGAGCCAATTGCTGGGCACACTCACTCAAACAGACATACACATAAACACACACTAAATGGGACAATTTAGAGCATTCAATTTACCTTAAATCTGTGTTTTTGTACTGTAGGAGGAACCCAGAGGACCCGAAGGAAACTCATGTGGACACCTTTCTTTACATATTATCTCTATTTTTTTTATTTATTACTTTTTGATGCCAAGGCAAAGACTTTCAGGTCACCATTTTAGCTAATTTTGATATTTAATTGTATTAGTTCACAAAGCAACCAAATTAGGAATTACAAAGTGTCTATTTTAGTAGATAGCATTCTAAAATTTTTATTTTTCTGAGGTGTTGTAAATATGTGCTTACACTTCAATTTCATATTCATCAAATTCATATTCATATAATACATAATTGTATATCATATATAATATATTCATATTCATTTTCTTTAAATGAACACAGAATTATTTTGTTCATGTTGACAATCTAGGGCAAGGGTTTTTATCGCTTTGACACATGCCCTCCTCTGTGTTTCTGCTTTAAATTTACCACCCATCACCCCTCCGGACATTGCTGGCTCTAAATTTGTCAGCTTATTCAGTGAAACTAAATAGATACTGATTCTAGTGGGTAAAAAATAAATTGCTAATAACAGAAACAATAATGTTTAGCTAAGTATTCAATTGTATATCTTCAAGTGTTTTTTTATCATCACATGTTGAAAATCCATGTCCATCCATGGGCACAGAATAACATTTCACAAAAGAAAATGCTGTAGGTTTGACTAATATGTTCTAGTTTATTAAATGTCTGTGGGATACAGGTGAGCCGTAACCACTAGCTCTTTTTACTTTTACCATTTATGGTTCCAAAAACTACTTGTGAAACATAGTGTTTGGTTTAATAATAGCTCATTTAAAATTTATTAATACAGAATGTATTTATTTTATGAGAATGCATGTGCCAGTGCACATGTTGCCAATCTTTTATCTAGCACAAAGCTTATATTAGGTCATAATCTTAACATGCATGTCAGCATGTCTGCACTGCTACCGCAGCATGTTGTTTTGGACAGTCCTGAGTCAGTCGATCATGCACCTGCACTGAGTAAAAGGTGTGCCATAAGCCGTAGTAGGAAGCAAACTTAGCTCTCCGCTCTAATGACCAAGAAATCAAAGCCATACAGGGCTACAGTATACAGTTTTATAGAGAATGTAAAGCTAGGGTGGCTTATGGAACTACCATATGTGTGATATACATAATGTATAGTAGAATGGAAGATTAAACTGCCCTCCTCTTTGCTTCTTTGCTGCCTTCTTTTAGTCACATATGACGCCTTCTCCAAAAATAAACAAAGGAAGTAGATGGTTTCAAAGCAGTTTGAGTTCATTGTGAGTTTTAGTGTCTACTGACTAAACTAAAAAGAGTTGTTTCTTTATATCAGACTATACTTATTAAACTGGGTTATCGTGCATTAATCTGGGTCATTGCATTTTTCTTTTGTCAAATTATAGAGAGAGACCACAGAAATGTTTCCTCTTTGAAGATGGTAAGTAAAATTCTCTCTTTTCCTCTATTAGTGTCTACGTAGCTTTTATTTAGTTGGAGTTGTGTGTTATTTTTGGTTACTTTTGGCAACAGGGCCAGCTAAGTTGTTAAAGATCCCTGGGTTCTTACACTACCATGGCACCACCAGTATTACATTGTTAATTAATCTGTTAATTACATTTACATTTAGACTTTTAACACAGTGTTCCCCAACCATTTTGAGCCACGGCACTTATTTCAAATTAGAAAAATCACATGGCAAGTTGAACACTGATTTTTTTGCAGAAATTAAAAAAGGACAAACCTTGGTTAATCTGACTTTTTATTCTAATTCTATCGTATTCTTTTGTTTTACTTTCAGTTGAAAACATACTAAATTGAAGCAAGAAATAATGTTATTGTTCTGTCTATCACTAGACATTGCTTTATTTGGGGTGAAATTGTATAATCTTCCAAATCACACCAAATCACACATTATGATTTCTCATCGCACAGTTATGTGGGGACACTGTTTTAGCAGATGCTTTTATATGAAGCTACTTACAAGTGAGAGAAAAACAGGTTAGAATGTTAAGAAGGAACCCGCTATTAAGAAGGAAACAGCAGTATTATCATGATTATTTGTCAAATCATTACCAAATTTTAGTTGGGATTTCTTTTTTGTTAACATTATTTAAAATTAACAATTTTTATTAACTAATGAAATGTCTAAAAGCATGTTACATGCCAGGTAGAGGATATTAGTTTATTTTTCTGATAGTATGCCTATACATAATATTAATAACAACAATAATAATAATTATAATATAGAGTAATTTTACTTGGTTTTAACAAATTGTTAACATAACTATTACATAAATATTAACAAATTATTTTATTTTGTTTAACTCATTTATCCTAAACAGATTTGTCTCAGGCGGCACGGTGGCTTAGTGGTTAACACGTTCGCCTCTCAGCGCTAGGGATTCCCGGTTCGAATCCCCATCTGGGTGGAGTTTTTATGTTCTCCCTGTGTCTGCGTGGGTTTCCTCCGGGTTCTCCGGTTTCCTCCCACAGTCCAAAAACATGGATCAAGTCAATTGAATTCTCAAAATTGCCCCATATAGAGTGTGTCTGTGTGAGTGAGTGTGTGCCCAGCGATGGATTGGCGCCCTGTCCTGGGTCTATCTGCCCAGCGCCCGAGATGTTCTCCCCTGGATGGGCATGGGGAACCCCACCGCGACCCTAATAGAGGATAAAGCGGGAGATAATGAATGAATGAATGAAAGATTTGTCTCACACATGTTCTTTGTTTTTTTGTTTGTTTGTTTGTATAAACTTAAAAACGTCTCAATTATATGTACCAATTATTACTAAATATATATTCTTAAATCATGTGCAGTAATACTTAAATATAAATGTATTTTGCACTCAAGTCAACATTTTAAATTCAGCAGCAAGTTTAAATTTACATCCAGTATAGCATGTAGTCAGACACACCAAGGTTAACATTTTTAACTAAAGTTAGATGAACATCTGTGTTAATGTTACAGCAATACATTTGTGGTTGAAAGAGTAAATAACTGCAGAAACTAATGCTAACTGAATGTTGCCTCAAAGCTATTATGTTAAAAAAAATTGCCTCATAATGCAGCTCGGGGAGACAGTCCAGACTACACGTATAAGTTAAGGAAACAACCTTGTGACCTAAAGGTCCCCAGTTTGATTCCTGGTCCCTTCAAGTACCATGGCTGAAGTGCCCTAAAACAAGGCACCTAACCCAAATTGCTCCCCGGACGCCGTATTTCACTCCGTTTCACTCACATTTTACCCTTTTACATGACATATAGCGCTACAATGAAGTAACTTTATTTACTTCATTCATTCATTATCTCCCGCTTTATCCTCTATTAGGGTCGCGGTGGGGTTCCCCATGCCCAACTTTATTTACTTATATAAGAAATTAAGATTTTGTAGTAATTTGCTCTGGTTTATACATTTTTGGTGTGCTATGTGCAGCCCTACTTACAATGCACTGTAAATATGTAGTATTCTTTGCAATATCTAACAAGGATTTTTACACTATAGAAATGAATTTTTTGGCAACATCACCTAATTTATAAATTATTTGCCTGATTTACATCCCACTGTTTGGCACCTTTTTTAAACAATAGGACCGTTGGAACAGAGAAGGTGGTGTCAAACACAGACAAGATCGCCACGAGAACTCAGACGGTGGAGACTATCATGAGCCTCAAGAGCCCATTGTGCACTATCCTAGATCAAATCACCCATCCTTAGAGCACCCAGGTAACATTCACGTGAAACAAATTTATTATTTATACTTCTCATTTAATACATATTGCTTTATGTCATTAGTCAGCTAGAAATGGCACTATTACAAAAACATATGCAAAATGTTAAAATCAGCAGTGCAAATAATAAACAAACATCAGTCTAAAAAAATTTCTTTATGTTTTTAGTCCAAATGGTCTCAAAGTTGTAAACTTGTGTTACAGAATGTAAATATTACTGATGCATGTATGGAAACATTTCCACCTAGTGTTCACATATAATAATGCATTATTGGTTACAGGAAAAGATAAAACTTTTTATAATGTAGTTACAGTTAGGCAACCATAGTGTCTACCAGCATGTAAAGTTTGAAGTCAGAAAACAAGTAATTTATGTGAGTGTAATATACAACTTTAGCTGTGGTCAAACACAGTTTTCAGCTTCTAGCAAAAAGTAAAACAACCCAATGACAAAACAATGTAAATTACAAAATATGTGAATATAAAATATTCATAAAATTTTATAACATGTGTCAAGCATTTGTTAATGTACATAGATGTTCATAATCATAGTTATGAATTGTTATACGGCTTTATAAACACAAAGTGACATAATGCATTATAATATGAACTTATTTCAACTTTTGATTCTTTGATGTTTAGACATTCTTACTTTAAAAATGAGATGATTACACTTTACTTAAATATTAGTCAAGAGCATTTATAAGCTTTATAAGTCATTAGATACTATGTATGTAGTCTCTTTCAAAGAGGTATATACTTACAACACTTTACTTTATGTCTGTAAAGAGAGCTTATAAGTTTTTATAAACAGCTAAAATAAACAATTTATAATGCTTTATGCCACTTTATGTTATAAAGCCTCATGGCATGTTCTTATAACACTTTATAAGTGTGGTTATGTATATCTACTTAAGGCAAATATTATAAGCATTATCACTACTTATGAATATTGGATTTATTGACTTTAATTTATAAAACATCACATAGGAATACATTGTTGTAGATATTTTAATCATAAGGGCCAGACTTGTATGTGTGTATGTTTGTGTGTTGTAGGCAAGCCTCCTATAAGAACATGGAGGCCCAGTGGGAGACCAAGAGTAAGTTGCTGAGTTGTGTGTGTGTAAAAGACTCTCTTTTAAGACATAGACATAGAAGACATAGAATACATAGAAAGAGAGAAATTACTTACTTTGCCTATATTTTCCCTATTTGTGTTTGTGTTCATGTGTGTGTGTGTGTGTGTGTGTGTGTGTGTGCATGCAGAGTGATTCAGAGGATCCTCCTCGACTGCCAAAGAGACCTCCAGGTAACAATAGTGTAGTCTTTACGATTAAGATGCCACTTCTAGCTGTATATATATACATTAATGGTAATAAGTTATGATATGATCTTATGATATTATGTGATTATGACTTATGATAAGTGGTAAGCATTATTTTTTTAAGCAGGTGGTGCACCACCAATTATAAACCGAGAGCTAAAACCAGGAAGAATTTTAAAGATAACAGGTGTCTCTCTCTGTCTTTTTTGCTGTACCCAATTTTGTTCTTATTCCTATTTTAATTTATATTTTTATTTCATTTTCATTTGTACAGAACAAAAAACACCGATTACCAACCAGAATCAAATGGTAAACAAACACATGTACTGTACAATACATGTACATGTACATGTACTGGTAATGTAATATGTTATGTATTTCCCCAGGTAACAAAGATCCCTTTAAGGTAAGAAGTATGATAAAACTAGACCTTGGTTTATATTTAAATGCATTGAACCTCCCTATTTTAGAAAGTGCAGAATTAAAACAGGTAATTAATTTTAAAAATACTCAAATAGAAAATTCTTCAATGTATCTTGGTACAGACTGTGCAAACAGGCAGTCAACAATTTAGAACACACAACTGTAACTGACAAGATGACAACATATTATTATTAAAAGAAAATAATAAATGCACAAAATAAAAATAAAAAGATTTTTCATTACAATGGACAAATTAGTGTTTTAAATAAATAATTATAGATGATACCATGGTGCTTGAAAATGTGTCTCTAAAACTGCATGCCATTATCAGGGGTGTGTTCAGACATAAGCAACCAATAAGATAAGATAAGATAAACCTTTATTTGTCCCACAATGGGGAAATTCACATTCTCAGCAGCAGATACAGAGGAGGGTGAAAAGGTATCCAGTCATTAGAAGAGATTTAAACAAAAAACTAGGAAAAAATTTAAATAGAGTTAGAAATCTATATATACAAGATAAAAATCTAGTTTTCTAATTTTCAGTTATTTACAGTCCTACAGGAATAAAATGAAACAAATATTGCACATATTGTGTCTGATTAAGCAGCAGACAGTTATTACATACAGATTATTGAAATGTATTGCACCATCAATGATACATTTATTGCACAGTTATTGTTAAGTTTGGTTTGGAGTGGTTACTGAGAGCAGTGCTGATGTACAGTCTAACTGCAGCAGGAATGAAGGACCTGCGCTAACGCTTCCTGACACACTTCGGGTGACGTAGCCTGTCACTGAAGGTGCTGCCCAGTGCTGCTAGAGTCTCAAACATGGGGGGGGATTCATTGTCCATAAGAGTTGCTAGCTAGTTTAGCATTCTCTTGTCTCCCACCACATGCACCGTGTCTAAGCGTTCCACCAGGACAGAGCTGGCCTTCCTATTGAGTTTGTCCAGTCTGTTCCTGTCTGCATTCGTGATGCTGTTGCCCAAGCACACCACTCCATAAAAAATGGCTGATGCCACAACTGTGTCAAAAAAGGTCCTGAGGAGTGGCCTCCACACCCCAAACGACCTTAATCTTCTTTTTTTTTATAAAGTGCAGTGGTGTTGTCTGACCAGTCCAGTTTTGTTTTAAGGTGAACACCCAGGTCCACCGTCTCAATGTCCATTATCTGGATGTTCACCGGTGTTGGGAGAGGGTGACCCTGCCTACAAAAATCCATCACCAGCTCCTTAGTTTTTGCAGTGTTGATCTGGAGGCAGTTACATAGGCACAATATGTTAAAATTTTGAAACATATATGTAATTCTGTCTAACCTTCTTGTCATGCTGAGTGAATTGACATCAGAGTAGTGCAAAGACAGACTTATAAACAGCAGGATTAATTGAAACCAAACTGATGAGGTTTCAAGATGTAAAACTGAAAGAATCTATGCGAGGGGAATGATGAGTCAGAAAGTAGTTTTGGATTTCTTACCCACAATCCAATATAGTTTATCATATGACTGAATTGCAATGTGTCAGACATTGCTGGGACAAAAAATGAAAATGTGACCTTCACATTTGGCTTGTTTGTGTTGTTCAGAAGACTAAAGTTATGTTGTCATACTTATTACAGTAATCACATTTAACAAAGTAATTTAGGTTTCTTATTCTTCCAACCTGTTTATTCATTGTGTTGTTATGTTTAAAAAAAGCTGGTGCCACATTAAAATGTTGGTTCCAAAGGGGAATTACATTACATTATGATACTTAAAACACCTTTGTTAAAAGTACATATTCTGCTAAAATTTAAGGTTTTAGGAAAACAGTAACTGTGCACTTATATGTGTTGATGTAGTCGATAAAGTAAAAACAATGTAAAACAAAAAAATGACAAAAACAATGATGATAAAATACAGACAAAATACAGATGTAAGAATAAAAATCTTGCATCAGCTAACCACAAGTTTTGTGTGTGTGGATGTGTTATAGACAAATTAGACTGCCTGCACAAAACACTTTTGATCATGGAGATAATGGTCCTCCATCTAGATCTCCACCCCGTGCTCCATGTCAGAGAATCCCTACACACTGGTAAACACATACACACACACACACACACACACACACACACACACACACACACACACACACACACACACACACACACACACACACATATATATATATATATATATATATATATATATATATATATATATATATATATATATATATATATATATATATATATATATATACTGTACACACACACACACACACATATTGTCTACATATTGTAGGAAACACACACATATATATTGTCTACATAATGTAGGACACACACACACATATATATTGTCTACATATTGTAGGACTTTTGAATATTAATAAAGTCCTCCGCATCCCATTACCAAATAACGGACAATAGGAGGCGGTCGAAGGTTCAATGCCTATTTGATTAATTCAAATATCTGACTCCAAAGATATTTTTTATAAAAGGTAACTTTTAGTTACACAAGTTCGTTTCTGCACTAAATAGGTTAATTTATCTTAATGGTTTAAGCTATATCCGATATTTTATGAGCATACAGAAATCTTAATTCGGTCAGATGCTTTTATAATTCATGGACAGAGACTATATTGACATGTGGATATGTCTTTTATATCCCTCAGAGGTCAATCTTATAGATGCTTAAAATATACCATTTAATGAGAGATAAATTAGACATTAATCACCAGTCCTAAAGGATCAGCTGGAAACTTTGGTTTAAAGTAATAACAGAGTTTATTACAAGGAAAGGTAAGACTTAAAAGATTTTAAAAGGTTAAATTATTAAAAAGATTACAACATACTTTTAGATTACACAACAAGCAGAGCAAGGTAGGCCTTGGCTAAACAGAGCCTGACCAGGCCAAAATCATGCAGAGCAGGGCCCAGCAGCACCACTGGCCAGAGCCAGACCAGGAGACCAAAGAGGAAAGAGAGTTTGCATGATACATCCTTTTTATATCCCAAAGATCCTTTGTTCAATGAATATGTTAGGGAGGCAAGGTCATCAGACAGTGAAAGCCTATTTTAGAAACGGTTTTAGGGAGAAATGGTTAGATTCTACATTGATATGCCATGAACAGCATTGTTTGTAATGAGCCATAGGTGTGATGCTTAATGCTGACTGGTTCCTGTGATCATCTGAAAGACAAAGACTGGTCGAGTTTGCCATACAGACCATTTGTCCTTACACTTGAAAGAGGTCACAGTACTTATGCTAATAAGTGGTTCTTTGTCAGAAATATGTAGTTTCATAATTTTACTATACCACATTATCTTAGCATAGTGTACATTCTTTTTAAACAACCATCTTTACAAGACGATCATATGCATACCAAACATGACATAGTGCAAACCATAATAATACACAATTATTATTCATTCAATAAAATGTGTGTATACATTTTTAGAAGTTTTAAGTTTTGTCCTTTATTTCTTAATATTAATATCTGTTAGTTGGTTTTATGTAATTTTGTAAATCTGCACCCTCTGTTAAAGTCATTACTGAGAGTTTAGAGTGTATACAGAAATGTTCATTTACTTCGCTTCTTTACTGTACACATGAAGTTTTTTGAGTTACAGACACCTACATGAACACATTTACACCTCACACAACCAAAAATATATATACATACACAATACTACAAATAAACTTGCACATTCTTTCTAAAAAGATCATAGAAAACTACATATTTTTAGAGGTGTAAATACAAAACTGACCTGTTTATCGTTTAAAAACAGCATGCGTTCAACTGAAGAGGAAAGGGTGAGTCACAACTTATCACCTATATTCACTTTGTCATTTTTAAAGTTATTAAATAAAGAAAAAACATTACATAAAGAATTTGATTCAAAATCTATGAAGAATCAATATAAGAAATACTATAAATAATCAAAACCATGAATGATTAATAAAGTTTTAACATTTCTTAGGTGAGTAACAGCAGGTTAACAGGTAAGTAATGATTCTAGTTGTCCTCTTTCTAATCAGACTTTTGTTAAACATCTTAATGACTCCACCCCCTTACAGGACTCCGGATTGGCCCATCCTGCCGACGTTCCTTGGATCTAGAATCAGAAGAGCTAAATAGAAGGTATTAGTGATAATATTTGATCTCTGACTTATGTGATTTAATGACATACACTTTATTAATTCATTCACTTGCCAAACTGTGTTTCATGAGATTGGACAACTATTTATTTTATTTATTCCAGCGTGTTTGGGCTAGTTGTCATTGTCAGAAAAGGCCATTTGAAACTACATACTGGCTTTCCTTTTTAAATATAAACAAATCACTAATTTTTTAATAAAATTTTTAAGCAAGGAAGAAAGTCTGTGTGTGTGTGTGTGTGTTTATATGTGTTCCCTATACAAATTTATGCTTCAGTTTTACAAGGCATTTAACATACTCTTCAGGACCTGGCAAAGGTTTAAGATGCCTCACCACCACTATGTGGTTTGAGCGGCAACACCAGTGATTGGTGGCCAAGAGTGGTTAGCGCTATTGTGCGTAGGAGTAACTTATAGATGATGTGGCAGTTGTTTTCATTGTTGTTTTTTATTTTTTATTTCTCAGTTTGTTTAAAGTATCTTTTTCAACCAATTATGCATAAACATTTTAGAAGTAATTTTATCAGCTGTAATAATTGTATAACATAAAACAGGTACTAATTATCAATTCAAAAACAATAAAGCAAATTTAAAAAATAATAATATAAAAAATATAATAATAAAAAATAATAATAATAACGGACGGCATGGTAGCTTAGTGGTTAACCTGTTCAGCTCCCAGCACTGTGGATCCCAGGTTTGAATCCCAATCTGGGTGGAGTTTCAATGTTCTTCCCGTGTTCTCGTGGGTTTCCTCTGTGTTCTCCGGTTTCCTCCCACAGTGAAAAAACATGGATTCAAGGTAAATTGAATACACTAAATTGCCCCATATAGTATGTGTTTTTGTGTGTGTCTGTGTGAGTGAGAGTGCCCAGCGACAGATTGGTGCCCTGTACTGGGTGCATTTGCCAGGATCTAAGGATTAAGCAGAAGATAATAAATGAAGAATAAATGAATAATTATAATAAACATTTGTATGACAAAAATAAATGACAGACATACAGACACACACACAGGGAGATTGTAACATTACATATATTTACTATATAAAATAATTCTTATTGCAACAGAAAAAAACTAAGCATTTATCAAAATGTTTATCTATGCATTTAAGAAAACTAAACAAATAGTAATGCTGTCATCCTTATAAAGTTTTTTTTTATTTCAGACTTGTCACAAATGGTAACAGCGCACAGGGTACGGTAACATTGTTCTAAAGATCATATACTGACAATAGAACAAAATATTGGTTAGAGCTAATATTAAGCTATATTGGTATGTTTTATTGATGACAGATTCTCTCAGAGTGAAGCATCATGAGTGGCCACAGGTTAAAGGAGAGGCTGACCAGAATGACTACACTGGACAGAACAAACCAGTGGAGGTAAAATACAGACAGTCACAATCCAATGGTTCTTACCAGCTGATACCTGAAAACTGTAATCTTATCCTAAACAACATAAAACAAAAAATCTGATTTTATTACCAAAAGGCATATCTGCAACCAGCAACTGGTATATACTGTATATACCACATGTAATATTATTTGGATATTGTAGTGCATTAAGACATGTATACAATATTATGTATGTTCTATATTTGCTAAAGTTTAATAAACTATTAAACTAATATACTGGTAATTACTAATTACTAACATATTTTACAACATAGTGACTGAAACAATATATTGTTTCTATTTTAGGCTTCTGATGAGCAGGACTGGTATGTGGGGGCCTTTAGCAGGGTGGAAGCAGAACATGGACTTCATCTGGTTAATCGGGTGAGTGATAAATAATATATTTTTTGTCAGAAGACCTAGAATATACTAATATACATATGTTCTATATGACAAATATACTGTACAGTTAAAACTCCATCAGATCAATAATTTTAGGCAAGCAAAATCATTGTAACAGAGAGTCATTAAGATAAAATGCAATAAAATAATTATTTTGAATCAGTGCCCTTGCTTGGAAATGTGTGTGACCATTAGATCTGTGAATCACTGACAACACCTGTGAAAAAACTCTAATTTGTTAATTCACTTATACATTTATTCCACAAACAAAACAGTAACATTTTTAATGAAGAACTGACACTGATTACTTAGAAATAGTTTTTAAAGAAAGTGGCATTGTAATATGCAAATAAAAAGCCAAAATTTAGGCAGATATGCTGGCATGTTTTAATTCTAATTTGACAGACAATGCCTGTATGACAATCATTTATACAAAACTGCAATGCAAACAATCAGTACTTCCTATTTATTAAATTAAACTAACATGCCTTAATCCCAATTTTTTAAGTGAATTGCAGGCTCTCATCAATTTGGTCTACAGGTGATATACATTTTTAACTAGGTTAAAGGGCTGACCAGTAACTCTAAACATTCCTATCTGTCATAACATTAATGTTATGTTATTTTCCACAAAACAGTAACTAGTAAACACAGATTCCTCAGCTAGATACCAAGGTCAGGCCTCACCAGGAAAAGGGAGGCACAAATAACACATGATAAGTGTATAACTAACCTACATCAAATGACTACATCTATTTCAATTTGTAATACATTAAGTATCATGAACAGGTCCTTTATTCCACAATGCTACAAACTTTCTTTTAATTTGGTAGTGATCCATCTTTGTCTCATCAATCTGTACGATAATTTTAATCCAGTTTACCTATACATAGTACCATGGAAGTGGAAAAAAAACTCTAATCTAAGTGTTCTTTGTTTTTGTTTTTTTCAGCTATGTGTCTGTGCAGAGTGTCTCATTGATTTTCTTTTTCTTTTTGGCCTGCTTTTATCCCCTGTAAAATATCTGATCTAAATGTTTAAAAAAATAAATTAATATTAACATAATATAAATAATAATAATAAATACAATATTTACATGGGAAATACCAAGAATAGATATTCACAGATATTTATTTAGCTATTTATTCAGTCATTTCAATATCAGGTATTTCCGTTGGATCAGTAGACATAGCTTTTTTATTTTTTGTAAGAGTCAAATAAATAACCATGAAATGTGTTATTCTTCTTTTGTCTATAGATTTAGTAGCCTTTTTGGGGTTGAAATTGTTGTAAAAAAGGTTGTTAGTTGAAGTTGAAGAAATGGAGTTTCTAATATCCAACAGTAACTACGTTTGGTCTGTTTTACAAAGTTAAATTCTTTATTTCTTCTTGGACAGGAGGGGGCTTTCCTAGTACGCAACTGCTCCAGGAACACTACAAACGAGCCCTTTGTCCTCGCTATATTTTATGACAATAGAGTCTTTAACATCCAGATACGTTATTGCACAGAGACCTGCAAATACTCACTGGGCACAAGACTCAAGACAGATGATGTAAGTTGCAGCTTGTATTCTCATATTATCATATGTCCCATAATACCATGTAACAATACTGAAAGCAGTAATTATATATATATATATAGAGAGAGAGAGAGAGAGAGAGAGAGAGAGAGAGAGAGAGAGAGAGAGAGAGAGAGAGAGAGAGAGAGAGAGAGAGAGAGAGAGAGAGAGAGGAGAGGGGGGTGCAAGACCCCTTAACCCTCATTGCTCCAGGGTGCTTTGGAAAAAAGCATATGCTATGTAATGTGTTGCTGGCACCCAATTTGAATTGTATTATACTGTATACTGCTGTTCAAAGCATTAATTACATATTTTTAATAATCTTAAGAAACTTATTGGAAGATATTTTAACACTGACCCCAAAAAAGATGATGGATCTATAAGAACTATTACATTGACCTTTTATAAACATTTTACATGCACATAAAAGGGCTTTGTTCACACACTGTATTAAAAATAACATTAAAGTACAGTTTCTTTTTATAACTTAATAATTTAATTATTCCTTTGTACTAGAAAAGTTTGTAAAAAGTAAATGTATCCCTAAAATTTTATACTATGTACCCCGGTAATACAAACTGCTTTAGTTGGTATCCAAACAAATTATGCAGTCAAGCTAGGAGGAAATTCACAGGTTGTGAAAAGGTTGCCCTTTTCCCTTCAGTCATGGCAAAATCATGGACATTTTATACAATTACATTCTTTTCTTAAAATTTGTTGTCTTAGCTTCATCCATCCATCCATTATCTTCTGCTTTATCCTATATTAGGGTCGCGGGGGGGTTCCCCATGCCCATCCAGGGGAGAATGTTTCAGGCGCTGGGCAGATACACCTGGGACAGGGCACCAATCTATCGCTGGGCACACACTCACACAGACACGCACACATCCACACTCTATATGGGGCAATTTGGAGAACTCAATTGACTTGATCCATCTTTTTGGACTGTGGGAGGAAACCGGAGAACCCGGAGGAAACCCACGCAGACACAGGGAGAACATGGAAACTCTTCGAACCGGGAATCCCTAGTGCTGAGAGGCGAATGTGCTAACCACTTAGCCACCGTGCCGCCCTGTCTTAGCTTCAGTTTCAGAAAAAAAGGTTTTTAGCCACATTAGTTTAGCATATTTTTTAAGAAGGTCTGTACTTCAACAGCTGAAAATGATTGTATTTCATATAAGCATAATTTCTTACAAGTTGGCTTAAATAGTAACTGGTAACTATAGAGGTGCCATCATTAAAAATCAGGGTGCTATTATTATTGCTCTTGTTTAAACAATGTGGAATCTGGTGAAGACATTACAAAAGGCACACAAAAGAACCTACCAGACAAATTTTATAATAATCAGTACTTAATCAGAAATTGGTAAAAAGACACTACTTCTGTTTGCATAACATCTCCCCAGATGTGTTCTTAGTCAAACTAGTTACATGGATAATGTGGGTAGGCATTCTAAGAATTTAAATAGTAGTTTACTTCCTTAAATTATCTTGCGTTTTATAGGTGCAGTCTTTAGTGTAGATTACAGTTATTTCATAGAACAAATTAAAAAAACTTAATTTACCTCGTTAAAAAATCTGCAGGAAAAACTGGACAAACTGAAACAATTATAGAAAATATTAAAATTACATTGACCATCACACATATGAACAATTCAGATAATAAAATGTATTAAGACATATAAACATTTTGTTTGTAATAACAGTATTTTGTGGTATTAAATTTTAAATTCTAAATCTTTCTGCTTTAAAAATACAGTGTTATCATACATTATTTTATAAGTTTGTGGTTTGGGACATAGCACACAATGTTACAGTTTTTCAAATAACTAATTCAAAACAACTAAACTCATTTTAATATTGTTTTTCAGACATTTAACTCAGTGGCTGAAATCATCAAATTCCACACCATATTTCCCATCATGCTTATTGATGGAAGGAATCCCACAGCAGTATCCAACATAAAGAGAAACTGCATCCTCATGTATCCAGTTACAAAAAATGATATGGAACAATTGCTGAAAAAATTCACTTAATCCACATATATACTCACCATGTAACATTGTATATACATGTGTATAAAGAAATCCTGAATTATATATGACTGAAAAAATTAATTAAAGCTATTAAAGCTTAAAAAAAAAAAAGAAAACATAGGAATTACATGTAAAACCTCTCAAATACTTGATAATTTAAAGATATTATTACTTAAAGATATAAGAAATAAAACAAGAAGAGTATAAAGTATTTTAACAAAAAAGAAGAAATGGAAACAGGATGAGAGTTCAAAAGGTAAAATTAAATAAAGGAAGACAGAATGAAATAAGCACAAAAAATATAGTAAATTCCATAAAACAGAAAATGATTAAATAACATGTTTTAAATTAAAAGTAAATAAAAATAAAAAAAGTAAATTGAAAGGGGACAAAGAAAGTATAACATTAGTTGACCTTGATTTAAAACTAGAGACATTTGAAAAAATAAAATGAAGAAATTTTGAATTTAAACACACAATCAAATAAAAAGAAATAAATGGAATTTGTGGAGAAGTATTTCAAAATGTAACGTTAATATTTGGTGATGAAGTTTAAATTGATGAATATAAGTACGTAATATGATTAAATGTGATTATTACAGAAAATAATAATATAATAATAATAAAACAATAATCCATCCATCATCTTCCGCTTTATCCTCTACAGGTGGTATCCCCATGCCCATCCAGGGGAGAACGTTTCGGGCGCTGGGGAGATACACCCAGGACAGGGCGCTAATCTATCGCTGGGCACACACTCACACACACAAACACACTCTATATGGGGTAATTTGGAAAATTCAATTGATCTCGATCCATGTTTTTTTGGAGTGTGGGTGTAAACCGGAGAACCCAGAGGAAACCCACATGGACATGGGGAGAACATGGAAACTCCACCCAGATTGGGATTCGAACCGGGAATCCCTAGAGGCGAATGTGCTAACCACTAAAGCCACCGTGCCGCCCCAACAACAACAATAATAGAAATTTTAAAAAAGGAAAAGGATGAGATTTTAAAGAAGTAATAAAACAGGATGAAAGTGTTAAGGGAAAAGACATGCTGTTAAAATTTGTGCAAGCCAGACGCAACCATGTGAAAAAAGCTTAAAACATAAACAACAATAATAAAAGCAATATACAAACAAACAAACATAATAAAAGCAACATAAATCTCAGTGAGCATCTACGACTTTCATATCGTGCATAGTGCAAGATGATACCTTGAATGTACTTGTGACCGCTACAAACAGAAACAAACAGGGGGACGCTGCTCTTAAAGTCGAATCAGTGTCATAATGTTTTCTTCAGAGAGTGTGCACAGCCTACAGAAAATAAATAAAATAAAAAAGATGCATATTAAATTAGAATCAGCAGCTCCGTTGATCATGTTGAGAAACTGGAGGGAGAGCCAGTTCAACCCAAGCCGCACCTCTATAAGAGTCACCTGCAATGACTCTTGCTTTACCTGAAGTTTATGGTAGCATGTGGCGAGCAAAAAAACAAAACAAAAGAAACGCGTGTGCCAAACAGTAGACTTTTAAAAATGAACAGCCACCAAGCCAAGACGAAAAGCTGTAGTATACTTGCTTGGAGGAACGCTGTGTTGACAAAATCTCTCGTCCAAACTGAAACAATGTTTAGTAATGTCTCAGAGTCTGCACGCCACTAGAAAAAAGCTTTTTGAGATCGAGTCACTGGGACTGATTATTGACCTCAGATGCACCTGTGATTGGAGAAAATCACAGATGCATCTAAGCCATGTTGAGCTTATGCAAAAAAGCCATGTTGCAAAAAGGACTCAATATAAAAATCACAAAATGTGTAGTAAAGCGAAAGTAATTTTTTTTTTACTATTACTATTTTAAACAATAGTAAAATGGAATAAAGATTTTTTTTTTTTGTGATGTAACAATTGTTTACTAAAAACATTATAGGCTGCTGATGTACCGTGAGGTGTAGCAAAATACAAGTATATTTATCTGTCCCTTTGTATTTTTAAGTGAATTAATAAATTAGTTTTTAGCTTTATTGCATTTTCAGAAAGTCTCAATTTAGAATTTGTAGATGATCCACTGTCCAAGTCTATTTATTACTGAGGATTGATTGAGAAACGGAAATGCAGTATAAAAAGCAGTTGCATCACAACTTGTGTATCCACACATGCATTTCACCAACAAAATCATCATGTATTTAGGAAAATAACACTTACTAAAACTCCTGATTATGTCCTGATTAAATAGCAAATGGTGAAAGTTGAATCGTATTTCTAACATTAGTTTTAATTAGCTGAAAATGACCAACTGAGGTAGTACACTGTGACTACCCAGTTAAAGTGCATAAATACAACGACACATCGTATGCCTGCAAGAAGGCCTTGGTGTCACCAACTTAAGACAAAACATAATTAACATCAGTCTGTGATTAAGATATTTTTAAGGCCAGCAGATAAGGCCTTGAAAGCCACTTGTTGAATGCTGTGTGTTGGATGTAGAATATGCACGTGCCCTTAAGTATTTTATATACAGCTTTGATCAAGATTACGCAAATAAACATTTTAAACTGTTATTTATCTTATGTGATTTTCTTTTGTGGTTGTAACAACTCAGCTAAAGGATTACTAGAGTTGGGTGTGATCATTGTCTTGTATTCATACTGCAAGTAATACAGGAGAAAGCCTACAAAGATTATGTAGGACTTGATATGTAAACAATGGTTTATCCTCTCTATCGTTTAAATGAAATTGATTCTGCTGTCTGAACCTGAAGATAGCTTTTTCCTGCTTTTTTTCCTATTCAAGCCTTCAATCATGTCTACTGAACATTGTGCAGTGTAAACTGCAAAACAATAGTTAAATTTTCTCAGGAAACAATATTATCTACACACAGTTTAACCATGCACAAACATTTAAGACTATTGCATAGATTTAAACGTAATGTACAATTAGTGACTGCTCTAGTAACGATTAGGTACATGTAGCTCAATAGCAAGCTGCATCAATCACGACTTATAACAGGTATTTAAGTGCCTTACAGACCACTAAGTGCTGGGTTATAGCTCTGTATAAGTGTATTGTACACAGTATTTATATCATACTTATGCTACATACCTCATTGTATTGTGCTGTTAGAGCTGACCTGTTGTGGGTTAAAGCGAAGCTGCAAACAATGGATATATTCACAGGGTGATTAAAGGTCAGTTGTCTACCCTTTGCAGAGAAAAAAAAGCATAATATAAGGAACATATGTGCAAAGGTAATGATGCACTGTGCTTCAGCTCCACAAGACAATTCCGTAGTTAAAAATGAAAGCATGGGTTTAGAAAGCATACAATATTTTTTTTTGTTTTTCAGCTTTAGAGGTAATCCACATTAGAATTTGAAAATTGTGATTTAGGGAACTTCCAAAGACGTTTGAAGTATTTCTGGTAGTTCAAAAATCCAACTTTTAATTTTTTTAATGTGTGAGAGAAGGGTGATATTCAAAATAACTAATTGAAAAAAAGGGATCAGAGGATGCCAAGAATCATTCTGACAAACATATTGTGCTGGTGCTCCCACAAAGTGTACAAAAAGCATAACTTATTAACACAGATGTGATATGTGAAACCGTATAAGTGCTTTTGTGTCTATGGAAATCAGAACGACTCTAATGGGCAAAAAAGATTTTGAGATAAATATAGACCTCTGTTGTAGCTGAGGCTTAAGGGTCTTTATATATATATATATATATATATATAAACAATCAAGCCCGAAATTATTTATACCCCTGGCAAATTTTGACTTAAATTTACTTTTATTCAACCAGCAATTTTATTTTTGACTGTAAACGACACAAGCATCTCCCAGGAGATAATACAATGATGTACAAGAGGCATCATTGTGGTAAAAAATATTTCTCAGCTTTTATTCACATTTGAACAAAAACTGGCATGTCCAAAATTATATATTATATTTATTGTCTATTACAGCAATCAAATGCTTCCTGTAATTGCTGACCAGCTTTTTGCATGTCTCCACTGGTATTTTTGCCCATTCATCTTTAGCGAGGAGCTCCAAATCTTTGAGGTTGGAGGGTCTCCTTGCCATCAACTTGATCTTTAGCTCCCTCCACAGATTCTCAATTTGATTCAAGTCAGGACTCTGGCTGGGCCACTGCAAAACGTTAATGTCTGCTAATCATTTCTTCATTTCTTCACATTTTAGGTGTGTTTTGGGTCATTGTCGTGCTGAAATGTCCACTGGTTCCCAAGGCCAAGTTTCTCTGCAGGCAGTTGTTGTTGAGAATCTTGATGTATTGCTCTTTTTTCATGGTGCCATTTACTGCAATGAAGTTCCCTGGTCCATTGGCTGAAAAACACCCCCAAAACATTAGATTCCTACCACCATGTTTGACAGTGGGCATGGTGTTCATTGTGGCCATGACACATCATTGTGTCCAAACAATTAAATTTTTGTTTCATCTGACCATAAAACAGAAGACCAGAAGTCTTCTTCTTTGTCCAGATGAGCATTTGCAAAGGTCAAGCGTGGCTTTTCTGGAGAAGTGGCGTACTCCTTGGTCTGCGTCCGTGGAACACAGCAGTGTGCAGTGTTCGTTGGACTGTCTGCCTTGAGATGCTGGCACCAGCAGATCCCAGATTCAACAGAATGGCCTTGGTGGTGATCCTTGGATTTTACTTCACCTCTCTCACTATCCTCCTGGCAAGCACTGGTGTCACTTTTGGCTTCTGACCACATCTGAGACTTTCCACAGTGCTGAACTTCTTGTATTTTTTTAATAATACTTTGCCTGTAGCCACTTGAAAACATTTTGATATGGCCTTATAGCCCTTTTCTGATTTGTGAGCGGCCACAATGTACAGCCGCAGGTCCTTAGTGAGCTCCTTTGTCTTAGCCATGATTGTCCACAAACCAGCTGCAGAGAGCTTTCACCTGTTAAGTTGATTAAAACAGCTGTTCCCAATGAATCAGGGTAATTAGGATGCTTTAAAACAGCTTGGATTATTTGGAATAGTATAGAACTCTGGATTTTCCCATACACTGTGACAGATTGCAAAGGGTATGAATAATTTTGGACATGCCACTTTTTGTTCAAATGTGAATAAATGCTGAGAAATATTTTTTTCCACAATGATGTCTCTTGTACATAATGATGTCTCTGTATATAATTAAAAGAATATAATGCAAAAAAAGAAAAAAAAAATTTAAGTACTTAAAAATGCAGATACTTTGCTCTTCATAATTATTGTCAACAAGAACCATGGGAAGCACTCTAAACAAGCCACCTATGGCAGTGTGTGTACAGTCTGACACCTAGGGGCGATTTAGTATTACAATTCATTTATTAGCATGTTTATAGACTGCCAGGGAAACAGTCAGCTCTCCATGCAGACGCAGGGACAATATTCATAATCCATCTGGGTCTCTTGTTGTACTTAAAAATTAAATGCAGGAACTGGATGTGTTTGAGCAGCATTAACAATGCACCCCTCGGCCACATATATATATAATAATAATAATAATAACTCTCTATAAATTCAGTTATTTGAAAATATTAACAAAAACATTGCTTTTCATCAAACTTGTCTTGAGATTACATGCAAAACAAAAAACATGTTTCTTTTATATTGAGTAGATACATTGTAAACTAGTTTAAAGTACATTGTTGGGTTTAAGATTGCTCCTGGTATTTTCTGGCCATCACATACATCTGTTGAATTCCATACCCAGCACATTCAACTCCATTTTTCGCTTTCTCACTTTGGTGCGTTTGTGAAATCATCATGAATATTTACACAACAGCAGGCGCATTTCTCAAAAGAATTTAAACAGCTCCACACAATTGATCACCAGCAAAAGCACACAACTTGTTTAAAATCATTAATTCATGTCTCAGTAGTATTTGCATTGAAGATATACACTGTGTGTAGAATTATTAAGCAAGTTGTATTTGAGAGGATTATTTTTATTATTGAACAACAACAATGTTCTCAATTAAACCAAAAGACTTATAAATATCAAAGCTTAATATTTTTGGAAGTTGGAGTGTTTTTTTTTTTTTTTTTTTTTTTTTAGATTTGGCTATTTTAGGAGGATATGTGTTTGTGCAGGTAACTATTACTGTGCAGAATTATTAGGCAACTTAATAAAAACCAAATATATATCAAACTCACTTGTTTATTTTCACCAGGTAAACAAATATAACAGAAAATTTAGAAATAAACATTTCTGACATTCAAAAACAAAAAACAAGTCAGTGACCAATATAGCCTTTTTTTACGATGACACTCAAAAGCCTTCCATCCATAGATTGTCAGTTGCTTGATCTGTTTACAATCAACATCATGTGCAGCAGCCACCACAGAGACACTGTTCAGAGAGCTGTACTGTTTTCCCTCCTTGTAGATCTCACATTCTCTATGGGGTTCAGATCAGGTGAACAAGGGAGCCATGTCATTAATTTTTCTTCTTTTAGACCTTTACTGGCCAGCCACACTGTGGAGTATTTGGATGCATGTGATGGAGCAGTGTCCTGCATGAAAATCATGTTTTTCTTGAATGATAAAGACTTCTTCCTGTATCACTGCTTGAAGAAGGTGTCTTCCATAAACTGGCAGTAGGTCTGGGAATTGAGCGTCACTCCATCCTCAACCCGAAAAGGTCCCTCAAGTTCATCTTTGATGATACCAGTCCATAGCAGTACCCCACCTCCACCTTGCTGGCATCTGAGTCAGAGTGGAGCCATCATATTGGTGGGACCATCATTTATTTTTCAACAGGACAATGACCCCAAACACACCTCCAGGCTGTGTAAGGGCTATTTGTCCAAGAAAGAGAGTGACGGGGTGCTGTGCCAGATGACCTGGCCTCTACAGGTCACCGGACCTGCACCCAATCAAAATGGTTTGGGGTGAGCTGGACAGCAGAGTGAAGACAAAAGGGCCAACAAGTGCTAAGCATCTCTGGGCACTCCTTCAAGACTGTTGGAAGACCATTTCAGGTGACTAGCTCTTGAATCTGATCAACAGAATGCCAAGAGGCGAAGCAGTAATCAAAGTAAAAGATGGCTACTTTGAAGAACCTAGCATATGAGACATATTTTCAGTTGTTTCACAGGTTTAATTTATAGTTTTGATGCCTTCAGTGTGAATCTACAATTTTCATAGTCATGAAAATAAAGAAAACTCGTGGCCCCCCGGCTTGACGCGTGCATGTTGGGATTTTCTAAGGTGGGCGAGAGGGTAGCTTCCCTATGCCTTCTGGTTGGGGAATGGGTTCTGACTGTTGTCTGTGCTTATGCGCCGAACGGCATTTCAGAGTACCCAGCCTCCTTGGAGTCTGTGGGGGGGGGGGGGGGTACTGGAGTACTTCAACGCTCACATGGGCAATGACAGTGAGACCTGGAATGGAATGTGAATGGATCGGATCTGAACCCGAGCAGTGTTCAGTTGTTGGACTTCTGTGCAAATCACAGTCTGTCCATCACGAACACCATGTTCGAGCACAAGGGTGTCCATACGTGCACATGGCGCCAGTAGTTGTGTCTTGGACAATTTGCTGAAGAAAGGAGCTGAGCTGTCAACTGATCACCATCTGGTGGTGAGTTGGATCAAGTGGCGGGGGAAGATACCAGTCAGACCAGGCAGACCTAAACATATAGTGAGGGTTTGCTGGGAACGTCTGGCAGAAGAACCCGTCAGACGGATGTTCAACTCTCACAGAGCTTCGTCAGAGCTTCAACTGCATTCCAGGGGAGGTGGGGGACATTGAGTCTGAATGGGCCATGTTCCATTCCTCCATTGTTGAGGCGGCGGACAGGAGCTGTGGTCGCAAGATAGTTGGTGCCTGTCGTGGCGGTAAGCCTCGAACACGATGGTGGTCACCCCATGTAAGGGATGCCGTCAAGCTGAAGGAGTCCTATCATACATGATTGGCCTGTGGGACTCCAGAAGCAGCTGACCGGTACCAACAGGCCAGGCGATTTACGGCTTTGTGCGTCATTAGGCGGTGGAAGGAAGGAATACTTCAAGAACCTTCTCAATCCCACCAATATGCCCTCCGCAGAGGAGGCAGAGTCAGAGGACCCGGGAGGAGGCTTGACCATCACTGTGGCTGAAGTCACTAAGGTAGTCAGAGGACTCCTTGGTGGCAGGGCTTCAGGGGTGTATGAGATCCGCCCGGAGTTCCTCAAAGGTCTGGATGTTGTGGGGCAGTCTTGGTTGACGCGCCTTTTCAACATTGCATGGTAATCGGGGCAGTGCCTCTGTGGTGCCGCTTTTTAAAAAGGGGGACCGGAGGGTGTGTTCCAACTACAGGGGAATTACACTCCTCAGCCTCCCTGGCAAAGCCTACGCAGGGTTACTGGAGAAGAGAGTCCGACTGATCGGATTCAGGAGGAGCAGTGTGGTTTTCGTCATGGTCATGGAACATTGGACCAGCTCTTCACTCTCTCCAGGATCCTCGAGGGTTCATGGGAGTTTGCCCAACCAGTCTACATGTGTTTTGTGGATCTGGAGAAGGCTTTCGACTGTGTCCCTCGGGGTATTCTGTGGGAGGTGCTTCGTGAGTATGTGGTACATCGCTCCTTACTACGGGCCATTCGGTCCCTGTATTTGCGAAGCAGGAGCTTGGTTCGCATGGCCAGCAGTAAGTCGGACTTGTTTCCAGTGAGGGTTGGACTCCGTCAAGGCTGTCCTTTGTCACCGGTTCTGTTCATAATTTATATGGACAGAATTTCTAGGCGCAGTAAAGACCGAAAGAACCAAATCAAATAATAGATCATGTTCTTGTCCATGGTTTGGCAATGAGGGAAGCGGGACTTCCAGTTCAGCCCAACCCAAGTCGATTCACTGTGTCCACCATAGTCCGACATTTCAGAGAGGAGAACAGGTAATTGCTTTGTTCCTTACTTGCATGTTTACAAAATGACTCAATATGGTTCTTTAAAAAGGTATTTTATTTTTTGTAGAATTTCAAGACTGCCACATAATGGGGGGGCATCTATATTGTCTCCACACCAAGAGATCATTTTTGACATGGTCCATCAGAACAATGCGATCACACTGCGTGAAATACAGCAGAAAATCATTGAAGACCATGTATGTTTTGAAGACATCGACAGTGTTAGACTATCCACCATTCATCGTATCCTAAACTGCAACAGTATGAGGATGAAGCAGTATGAGGATATACAGAGTACCCTTTGACTGTAACTCAGAGAGGGTCAAGGAGCAAAGATTCCAGTATATACAAGTAGGTGTTCAATACTGCAGGCTAGCATAAATGTCTTTCTGTACCACTTACAAAATCACACATTTTTCCAGCGAGAGTTTATCTGGGTTCCTTAGAACAATCCCATGAACACATTTATATGGATGAAGCTGGGTTCAATCTGACCAAAAGGAGGAGGAGAAGGCGGAATGTGATTGGCCAACAAGCAATTGTTACAGTACCTGGCCAGTATGGTGGGAATTTAACATTATGTGCTGCCATCAGTAACAATGGGGTTATCCACCATCATGCCACATAAGGGCCATACAACACTCAACATCTCCTGACATTTCTGAGTGATCTTAGAGATATTGTTTTAGGCCGTCAGCAGCAGGATCACGAGCAGCTAGGGCATCCTGTCCATGTCATTGTATGGGACAATGTGAGTTTTCAGTGCCATCAACCAAGAATTCCTGAATGTTTTCCTTCCACCATACTCCCCTTTCCTCAACCCAACAAAGGAATCTTCTTTTCATGGCATTGGAAGGTTTACGATCGGCAACGCTGCACCAGGGAAAATCTCTTGCAGGCCATGGAACTGGCCTGTAATGACATAGGTTAACACTTATCCTTGTGTTTACTTTTTTTCCCTGTTGTGTGTAAAGACTGCTCAGTAGTGTATCTTCTTTAGATTTCTTCAAGGTCTGATTTGACAACAATGTTTGGTTTCCAGCATTTGGAGGCTAGAGTTTGGTTTTGCTGGAAGAGTCAGTGGTTCTGTGAAAGTGGTTTGAAAATTGGGTTTTGTGTTTACAGTTTGGAGAAATGGATGGATGGTTTCAAGAAATGTGTTTTAGCAACTGAGAAAAACTGTAAATTATAAAACAAGTTCAAAATGTTCAGACAGTTTTGGTGGTATTAGAATTCTAGCAACTCTCCTAAGTAATGTCTACATTGTACAACTTTTATTAAAAAATTGACACGTTAGGTGAAATGTAAATAAAAATTAAATGTTTTGATGTAGGCAGCACGGTGGCTTAGTGGTTAGCACGTTCGCCTCTCAGCACTAGGGATTCCCGGTTCGAATCCCCATCTGGGTGGAGTTTCCATGTTCTCCCAGTGTCCGCGTGGGTTTCCTCCGGGTTCTCCGGTTTCTAAAAACATGGATCAAGTCAATTGGGTTCTGCAAATTGCCCCATATAGAGTGTGTATGTGTGAGTGAGTGTGTGCCCAGCGATGGATTGGCGCCCTGTCCTGGGTGTATCTGCCCGCGACCCTAATATAGGATAAAGCAGAAGATAATGAATGAATGAATGTTTTGATGTATTCTGAAAGTAAAAAAAAAAAAAAAAACATTTATGAAGTCAGGTCAACTAACTTTGAAATAGTTATTAAAAGCCTGAATTACTGTGGCCATCTTAATCACTCCTGTTAATTAAAAAGTTAAGTTAAATGCTATTATCAAACACTTTGTAGATTTGGCATGAAAATCTGTCTGTGATGATGCAGTGCTGTTTTTGTTTCAAAGACCTGAGTAAATCACATGCGGCACAATCTGAAAATTTATTTGATTTTTTTTCTAAAATATTTGTTCGTGGTGGCACAGTGGTTAGCACGTTCGCCTCTCAGCGCTAGGGATTCCCGGTTCAAATCCCCATCTGGGTGGAGTTTCCATGTTCTCCCCGTGTTTGCGTGGGTTTCCTCCGGGTTCTCCGGTTTCCTCCCACAGTCCAAAAACATGGATCAAGTCAATTGAATTCTCAAAATTGCCCCATATAGAGTGTGTGTGTGTGTGAGTGAGTGTGTGCCCAGCGATGGATTGGCGCCCTGTCCTGGGTCTATCTGCCCAGCGCCTGAGATGTTCTCCCCTGGATGGGCATGGGGAACCCCACCACGACCCTAAAAGAGGATAAAGCGGGAGATAATGAATGAATGAATGATTTGTTCGTATGTCAATGGTTGTACAAATTTTTTTAAGGCTGGGGTGCCAATTATGTACTATAATTAAGACTAAAATACATTTGAAATAAAAGAAATTGCCTGTTTAAAGAAGTGTCCAAATTTTGTATTTGAAACCATGGGACTGCCCATTTTTTAATTATTTATTTAATAACTCAACATTTCTGCCCCTTTAAATATTAAAACGTGACAAATTTTACATGGTTTAAATAAAAAGATTTCACATACACATCAATTCACATTCACTACCAGATACAATATCGTGGGTGAATAAAATTATATTTAAGTCCATTTTGGATGCTTTGCCTTTCAAAATGTTATAACACTGAATGTTTGCCAGTTGGTTTTATCTGATATTTGGTAACATTGTAATGAAGGACAAACAATCAAAAACATCCATATTAACATGCTACATTTTTCTTTTTACAAAACACAAACAAGAGTTTTATTGCTTCTTATAAAATATTTTGCTAGTATTTAAAAAAGAATGCAACACACATTTTTGCTGAACTTCTGCCAATAAAGCCTGGCACCATTCTGGCTTGATCATTACTAAAGAAGAATAACAAATGTGAACAAAGGTGTTTTAGCAACAGCATTAAAATACATTAGCTTTAATTAAAGCCACTATGTACAAGTATGAACAAGATGTTTCCTTTAGTTAGTGGTGGACGTTACTCTGTGTATTTTACATTCAATGAAGTTATACACATTTACAGTTATATTACAATAAATTATATTTTAAGTGAATGTACAAAATGTAAAAAAGGCACTAAAAGAAACAAATGTAATAAAAACTTCAAAATGAGACTACGCATGCAAATCTCAAGTTAAAAATGTATCTTGAGGTACTAAGGGTAAAGAAAGATGATTACATTTCAAACTTTGTTTAAACACAATTGTTCAAAAAAACTTTCAAGTAAAAAAATAAAACAATTTTTCATCTAGTACAACTAGACATGCTGGATATCATCAGAAAACATTTAGTGTGACTGTAGATCATATTAAGTACAGTGCTGGTTAAGTTCCCAAATCTGGCACTGTAAAGATTTTAGCCCATATGTTTTAAGACATTAGTAATATTACATAAGTTTAGATGAATACATGTAATTTTCCCTGATCCTGTTATTACAACAATTAATTGTGACATCTCTATTTTGCCTGGAATATTGATTAAAGTTTCTGAAGTGATACTGCAATAGGGCTTAATGATAAATAAAATGTTCATTTTTTCCAAATATCTCTACTTGGGGAAAAATACATAATTGAATGACTGCATTACACTCAGTTAGAGTTCAATCCAGTCTTCAACGCACTACAATTGTTTCAACCGAACAAATGTAAAAGCAGATGAACACTACTAACATGACACCATTATTTACCTATAATTATATGAAGCCAAGCTACCAAAGGTGCTTCAAAGTTCATGAATTCTTGTGAATTTTCTATATTTTTGTGTCAATTTTACTTAAAAAAAAACCTTATTGATGCCCACTAGACAGCGAAATGTTACAAAGCCATCATTAAAAGTCAGTTTGAGATCAGTTTTGTAGCAAAACATAAAAATTCTAAAAGGGTTTACAAACTTTTAAGCACCACTGTAAAATTATTATAATTACTGATTAATAATTATTATTATTTAAATAGGCTCACAAAAATATTATGAAATTCAGGAGATTATAGGAGTCCATATGGCTGTTCTGCTGATTAAAACAGAATTTGACATTGCATGTGTCCACTACATATGCACACTGAGATAATGATGATGATGCTGCATCGTAACCGTATAATGCAGTATATTATTTGAGCAATATTCACACTGTTTACAATAATTGCTATCTCTTTAATATATTGATACTTTAAAAGGTAATAAAAACCAAACATTTAAAACAATTTTCTTTTTTACAGTCACTAAAACCTTACTTTAAATTCACTTTTCTCTCATTTTTAAATCAGCATTGGCATCCACAAATCAAAGATCGTTAATTTGAGCAAATGACTGCTAAAATTTCAAATTCTTCAAAAGTAAACATAAGTTTCTTTTTATTGTTTTATTATTCATATAAAACCTTTTGCAAATTAAATGCAATCATATATGATTTGATGGTCAAATGGTGCATTGACCAAAAGCAGATTTGCAAATGATGTGATTAATAAATTTTACATACTTTAAATCGTGCACCATCACTGAAAACATTACATATAGGCCTAATTCAAAGTAGATTTTTAGAATATTAATGTAACATGGACATACTTTTGTGGTAGACAGTTAATTAGTAAATTAATTAACATGTGTTACAAACACAAGGAAAAGTATTTTTGTACATAATCCTTATATTGTGGTTTTAAACCCCAAATATGACCAATAAAAATATTTTTCAAGTAAATTTTAAAGTTTGTTGACAAATGCTAAGCTTCAATATACGTTTTTTTTAAAATTGTATTTTCAAAAACGTTCCAATAATTACCTAAAAACTCCAAATAGAACACATCGAAACTTATAGCACATTACACACAGCATAGTGTTTATGACCGTTAACAAAGTATGAAAAAATATAGTAACATTTTAGTTATGCATCTATTATAGAACATCTGTCTAAAATGGAGCTTTAATACCACTGATGGAAAGCTTGGCACCAGTTATCATTGCAACATACAAAAATGCCACTTTTTTAAAGACAAATACAGCAACGAGGCAGTGCTTTATATAACCCACATAATACAATTTAAGCAGGTCAATTCAGAATTGTCCTTAATGCCTTTCAGTAGTGCATTAAAACAAGTGAGATAATAGAATTATAAATACATTAAGTAAAATAGTTATTCCCTGCATTCTATTACCGTGTTCTGCGTTTTGTTTTACTTAGGTGTGGTACAGTAATAAATAAAAAATTAATTTCAATTCAACAACATATTCAATTCAACAAAATATAGTTGATATTCTTTATTACTAATGTCAGTAATAAAGAATATTTTTTACATTAAAGGTTCTTGATGGAATTACCACTTAACTGGATACAGTGTAGCTTAATCACTTTAATACAGCAACTAAACAGCCTTCAATATGGCAACAGGGATACATATGCATAAAAATGGAACGTTTACCATAGTGTGTAAAAAAACAAGGAAGTATGCAGAGTTACAAAGGTATTTTTTCAGAGACTCCTTTTAACACTAGTTCAGTGACCTCATAATTTTGTCCCTGTATCCTTTTTAGTTTCATTTTAAGTGAAGACCTTTGTCCCTCTGTCTGATGTCCAGTAGGTAAATGCAAGTGTTCCTGTTGATTAAAAGTTAGTCCTTTCAATCGGATTACTTTAAGCAGAGGAGTTGGATGGTTCAAAACCACCACAGGTTGATTTGGTCCTGGAAGTTTTACTGGTTGATCATGTCGTAAAGGCATAAAACTAATATTTCCCTTTTTACATTTTTCCATTATTTCCTGGACTTTCAATAACTTTATTTTTTTGGTTCTTTTCTTGTGTTTTCTAACCCTCTTGTATGCAGGTTGACCATCAACATATGTCAGGCCAAGCTTAGGATCTTGAACACAGTGTCTGGAGTCAGAGTCCGTTCGCTTCCTCTTTAAAACCAGCTTGATGCTTCTTTCTTGCAAATTTTGCTGATTTATTGCACAGCAAAGGACAGGGCGTGCCGTAATGCTTTCCTCACTGTCTGCTTTCTCTGGAACGCTTTTTGTACATTCTGAAAGTGAGAAAAACTCTAGACTAGGCATTCTGACAAGTGCTACTGTAGGATTCATGGACAATCTAAGGGGGTTGTCTCCAACTTTTTGCATTGATGAACAGTTTTCCAATTGTAATGGCGTATTCATTTTTTGTGTAATAACACTGGCATGTTGACTCGACGATGGAATAATAACACTTGAAACAGAAAGAGTCTGTGGCGCACTTTCTGTGGAATTACACAGTTTTGTTGTTATCTTATTCTCATCATGAGAAAATGCTTGATAATCCTGGTCCTCTTTCCTTTCAGGTTCTGTCCCCTTGGGTGGTTTGTTATCTTCTACTTGATCATCATTACATTGTTGTTGAGCACATTTTGTGGAAGTTTTGGCTGGCAGCACATTTTTTTCTGTTGTAGATTTAAGGTTTTGATTGCAGACTTCCAAATTTGTGATACCTTTTTTTGGTAACATATTTAAGGATATCCGGGCCTTCCTGTCTTTCTTATCCACACTTTTTTCTCTGGTTGGAGTATGGTTCAAAGACTTTTGAGGGATAGGGCACAGAGAGAATACTGAGGAAATTACTGGAAGTCCTTGATAACTTGAGTTAGAGTCTTTGAATTGGTTTAATGATGCCTGAGTAGGTTTGAGTTCATATGTAAGTCCTTTAGATGAATTGTTTTCAATACTGGCTTTACGTGAACTGGTTATTCCTTTAAATTGCAACTGTTGTGAATTACACAATATGGTATCATTTAAAACATCCTTGTTTTCAAAGTTTATCTGTTGGGGTGCCTTGTTTGAGTCTGGCAGCTTACATGCCAATGGTTTTAAAGCACATGGCAAATTTTTGCTTAATAAACTTTGTGTCTGCATGACATTCTTGTTAATGCAATGCACATTCAGCTCTGGTTCATTTTTAACAGTTACTTTGATATTGGAGAGCTTCTTCAGATCAGATCCATTAACAAAAGACTCTTGAATAGTATTTATCTTAGGGATACTAATTCCATGGTTAATATTAGATGATTGACTGTCATCTGTGGCAACTCTGCATTTGAACGATACCTTGTCTTTTGGAGAGGTGTTTGAAGTAGTACCTTTAGAAGATACTACCTGAGGTCTGGCTAGCTGCTGAGGCACAAGCCGAAGCTCTAATTCCCGAGAGCCATTGACATTTTTCACCTCCACCAGTTCAACCAGACATCCAGCTGGAATGGTAATTTCTTCAGGACATGAAACAGTTAAAGGCTTGTTGTGTTGTATTGGCTGGTTTAAAGGTGAAAGCAATTCTACTTGAACATTAGAACTCTGACAACTCTTTTCAGGACTTGCTACCATTAAGGGTTTATTAAACTGTTTGATTGACTGGTTTAAAGATGTAGGCACCTCTACTTTCTCACTTAATTGAAGCTTCTTTGACAAAGGGTTTAGAATGATGTTGGGTCTTGTCCTTTGGGAAACAAGTTTTTCTGTCTTCTGAGCCCCATGTGTTAAGAGATGGTTATTTGAATTTGATCCTGAAGTAACGGCTCGTTGTACATGTGATATTGGAGTATTTCTGAAGACTCCAGAAATAGCAGGTGTTTGTGGTTCTGTAACTTCAAGAGGGTTGTGAAGAACTGTTTTTGGATGGTCATTATTACCAACTGGTAGTTTAACCTGAATTTTTGGAAGTGATTTTGGCTGAATTGTTGTTTTCTCACTAGTCCTTCCCAAGGTGCTCTGAAACAGTGACTTTTGCTGCATGGTATGCTCTCCAGATATTCCAACTGAAATACGAGGAAATGCATTTGTTGTTGCAGTAGTATCCAATCGAGTTTTTTCAGAAACTCTTTTCACTTGTGTAATTGTTTTCTTGCCCATAGAATTTAGTGGAATAACACTTTTTGTAACTGTGCTCACTGTATGAACAGTGTTCGGCACAATGCAGGGCAGAGTATTGTTAACAGTAAGATTGCAAGGTATGCTGGTTGTGGTTTGTGATCGTGAACTGGAAATTTGATTTCCTGTTGGTTGTTGAACAGCTTTTGCCAACAAGATAGAGCACATCAGGTCTTGACTTGCTAATATCAGTCAGTAAGTGTGATACATTTCCACTCGAACATCTCTCATCCTTGCCAGGTCCACCCAGTATTTTTGTTGTTTCCATACAGAGATCCTTTTTCTCTGTTTGACAGAGATGTTTATTGGCTGTACTTGATAGTGGACAATCAATGGTAAAACTTTCCTCTGCAGTTTTTCCATGTATCCTCTGAATGTGTTTTACCATGTAATCCCTCCTGACAGCTCCATATGGGCACCAACTACATTTATAGGGAAAAGAGCCTTTGTGTTTGACAATATGACGCTGAGACTCAACCCTTGAGTAGGAGATATGGTTGCAGAGATTGCAGGAGAAAGTCACTTCTTCATGATGAGAAACATGTCTTTCGAATAGCTTTATGTCTTTAGTTGAAAAACGACATTTCTCACAACAGAGGCGCCTGTTAATAGGTTTGTGAGCCTCTTTAGAAGCAGTTCCAAGATACAAGTTAAACTTTTGCTGAAGCCCAGTAGAATTCATGTTTGAAAACGGGATTTTCAGTACGTCTTAAAATAGCTTTCAAGCTAAATGAATGATAGTCCATTTGCCATGTTGCGATGCACCTAAACAACAGTAAAAAAAAGTATTAATTAACAGTAAAAAAAATAGTATTAATAATGTGTATATGTGTATATTAAAACAACAACAAAATTTCACAACTAGTTATTGTTTTTTACTTATCATTGTGAGAATATAAATGAAGAAACATGCTTAACTAACACCTTTACAAGACACATTTACTAGACGGATGATGTGGAAACGATCATGTAATAGAAAATCCTGTTTGCTGATATCTTTACTAAAATGTTAATCCAAATAAAGTTACAAAATGTTTCTTTAGAACTAAATTAACAGCATTATACAAACACAATTAGTAACACAAAAGAGACCTCTAGAAAACAAATTTAATTAAAAAAAAATATATAATAATAAATAAGTAAATAAAATAAGTTTAAGATTTAGATTTAAGTATCTTCCAAAAATGACAGTACAAAGCCAGCTAGCCAAAGCTAAACCCTTTAGATGTTTTATCTTAATGATGATAAAAAACCAAATGAAAGTCAAATTTGTTTTTTAGTTTCTTGTCTACACTAGTTGTTCTTTTTTTCCTGTATATTTTTAAAATATTGATTCAGTCACAAAAGGTCCACTTTCCACCACCACCCATATGAAAATTACGAAGGGGAAAAGACCAAATTCCAACTTTGGATTTCCATTCACATCTTCCATTAATTTTTTTACCAATTGTAAATATGAAGGTTTTTTTTTTTTTTGATGATCAAAAACAGCACACGTACAAAAGTACATTTACTGTTAGAACTGCATAAGCTTTTACACAGTCTATTATTTTAATGACACTTACCATACATATGCACTTTATTGTTCTATAATTACAGACATCTACAATTGCAACTTTACAATTACAGAATTATAGATCAGGTTTGCCCACACTTTACTAGCTTGAGATCTACTTTTTCCAGTGGACAGATCATTGAAATCTACCAGTATTCATCTATTTTTTAAGCTTTAATGTTTAAACCAATTCACACATCATGTTGATATTATTAGCAATACAAGGCAATCCCCTGAAAAAAAAAATCACTATTATTCTGATAATTCGTACTGAATGATGTTAGCCAGTTGTGAGTTGACTGGACAGTAGCTGCTGATGCCAATTCTCAAGCGGGATTCCAAATGATCATCAGTGAGGGTGAACCGATACTCTGGGCTTAATTATTTTCATGTGGGAAAAGGCTGATCCAAAAAATGCTGATACAAATGCAAATACGTGGCACATTTTCTTATGTTTAAAATGATAGTTTTCTTCAGCCAGCAAGTTCCAAAACTGCCCAACAGAGGCCCTTGATTTCATTTGAAAGTCAATTTGTCTTTGGAAGAGTAAACTTTAATCTTCCCAAGCAGATGGGTCCATGTGGAACAACGACAATTTTTGAAGCCTGCACATGAACTTCTGCTTTACCATCAAACTGAAAGCACATAAATGTTGCAACTGGCTCAAACCAGCCTATGATTGTGGCAGGGGGGCATGGCATGTGCGCCAGTTT
Source organism: Corydoras sp. C115 (assembly GCA_019802505.1). Classification (NCBI taxonomy): domain Eukaryota; kingdom Metazoa; phylum Chordata; class Actinopteri; order Siluriformes; family Callichthyidae; genus Corydoras; species Corydoras sp. C115. The sequence continues at coordinate 85,703 of JAFMOC010000126.1, read as the reverse complement.
GTGAATGATGTGCATGTGTGTGTGTGTGTGTGTGCGCACAAGTGCTTCTGATAAAGTGCTGTAATAAAACCGTGTTACTGTCCCCTGTGTCCTTCATTTCTCAAACCTGTGGAGTGTTCCCCAGTGATCTACTAACATGCACAATTGGGCACGCCTGCTTTAATTGATATGTTTCAATATTTTTTTTTCCTTTTACTCTGTTCTCTAATGACAAGGGCCCCACATGACTACTGGTGAAACTTCCATTAAATGGACATGCCTCAGATTTTGTGTGTTTTGTTTATGTGCTTTGCACTAAGCAGGGATAAAAGACGAAGGAGCACATAGCTACCCGAGTATGTAAAAACCAAAGTTGTAGAAAATTATGAACAATTTCAGGACTTCAAATCCATCTTCAGTGATCTTAATATCCCAATGTGACGATGTGCATAATCAACTCTAAATCTTAAATACAGCATGGTTTATTTATCATCGTTGTCCAGATTACACACGTGTGGTATAATCTGATAAACTATCAAAACTAAATAATCCTAATTAATTGTCATCAGTGTTGAAAGTATTAGTATTAAAAGCTGCAAAGTAGTATTAAAGCTCAAAGTTATTAAAGTATCTTAGTATTAAAGCTGCAAAAGGATGACAAGGCAGCTACTGATAAAGTGGGAAGTAAATGAAGCGTACTGGGTTATAGATTAAGGCAGTTGCAAAAACTTTGCAAGAGCTGAAAGCTAAAAGTGCTAAAGTCATGCATACAGTCAACATATGCAAAAAAAATTGACTGTACATAATTATTCTCAAATAAAATGCACATTCACTAATGGAAATGTTTTTTTAAATTTAGTCTGCTTACTTAAATAAACTGCTTATGCCACAGATATAGTAATGTGAAGGAGTTTAGCACAAGTTTTATCTTTTATATCATTTATTATTCATATGCATTTATTTATTTATTTATCATATGTTGTTCAACTAGTCATGTTTTATAATCACTTTTCCATGTCAAATTGACCTTGGAAATAAGGTCAGATTCTAGTTCTTAGAAATCATATAGCTTGTCTGGTTTCACATGTCTGTATATGTTGTCATCATGCCAAAACTGTCTGATTTCTCTGACCATATCAACTGATGGTTTGGCCTAAAAAAACTTGATTTTATACTCTGTACCTATATATATGTACACAATAAATAAAGCATTGAGAGTCAACAATGTTGCAATAATCTCTCTTCTTCCCAAGCGCTTGACCCATCAGCACTTAGAATGGCAATAGCATCAGAACAAAAGGTAGCACTCTGCTCAGCAGAACATGAGAGATTGTAAATCTAACATTATTAAGATCTGTTAGAATATGATTTTAAGTTTAAATATAAAAATGAACTTGTTCATTTCTGTGATTTTTCAGTCACAGAAGTTTTGAAGATGGACAAATATGACCAATGCATCGCTAAACCAATACTTATATTTGGTGAAGTAAAAAGTACCACAGAGAAAAATTAATGCATTAATTAGTAACAGCCAATAAAAGCACAAGACAAGGAGTGATTGTGAAGTCCCAGGAATCCCAGGGGTGGAGTTCATCACACTGTGAAGAGTCTAACCAAGATATGGAGAACATACTTAAATCTAGGCAGAAAATCCCATGCCCCCCCCCCCCCACACACACCTGATTTTTTTTTATTTTAAGTAAGAAATTTAACTGTAAATTTACAGTAAATTTACAGGAGTTAAAATACAGTATTTACCTTTTGCTTTCAATGAGTATCGGACTTTAATTACAATGAACATGCTATTAAGTTAATCTTGTCAGCATCTATTGTTTGTGGTTTAAAGTGATGAAGTGATTTATTTTGCCTAAAATGCTTGCATACAAAACACACACATACATACACACACACACACACGTGAAGTGAACACACATCCCGGAACGTGGGCAGCCCTGTTCACGGTGCCCAGGAATCACTTGGTGTTAGGCGCTTTGCACAAAGGGCACTTTAGTCATTGTACTTAGTGGAATTGGATATCGAACTTGGGATCTTCAGGAAGCAAGGCTTCTTCCATAACCACAAGCCTAAGCACTAAGCTGTTGGCTTAGTGGTTAACCCATGCACGTCTCAGCACTGGGGATTTAAGTTTCGAATCCCAATCTGGGTGGAGTTTCCATGTTCTCAGTGTCTGCATGGGTTTCCTCCGGGTTCTCCGGTTTCCTCCCAGTCCAAAAACATGGATTTAAGGTAAAATGAATGCTCTAAATTGCCTTATATAGTGTGTGTATATGCTAGTGTGCCCAGCAATAAATTGGTGCTGCCAGGTGACCAAGATGTTCTCCCCTGGATTTTCCCCAGTAGAGTTTTAAGCAGAAGATAATGAATGAATGTTTTGTGCCAATTCAGTTCCCAATGGTTATATAAATGAATACAATTATTTTTGTTGCTTGTAGTCATTATTTAAATATTTTGCAATGAATTATCCACCTAAACTCTTTACCTGTCAGTTTTTAAATAAATTTATAAACTAACAAACATAATGTGATATCTGGAATCTATTAATGGCTTTTGGTGTGCTATCCATGGATTTTCATTTTCTGCATCAGCGCACTCTATTTAAAAATTCTGGTCCTTTAAATGCACCCTTGGTGTTCGCGTACTATCCAATTATATGTGCAATACAGTTTTGCTGGACAATATGTTTTTTGTTTTTGCAATAATTACTTCATTTGATCATGCAATACTTATTGCTGTGCGGTCTGTGGTCTTCCTTTGTGTCATGTTCATAATCAAGCAGTTTATTTTACTTTGTATATACTGAGTTCTATTTTGTATATGTTTTTCTTTTTTTTAATTACTTCTCTTGTATGTGTATTACATGTATCTTTTTTAACTTTCCCAAGTGCTGTCATTTTTTCTGCTGAGAAGTTTCCCCATTGTGGGACCAATAAAGGATTATCTCAAAATGACTACCTCCCTCCCTCCACCTCCACCTCCTCCCACCATTAATAACAACAGTACCGACACAGCAAGGAAGCGTTTTTTTGCACTCCAGCGATCCATGCTCACAGACGTGTACCGACACTTGTGTACTCGCGCACACACACACACACACACACACACACACACACACCCACCCTTGTGTCCTGTCGCCATGGCGGATTTCTCCCTTTCCCTCTGCCTAAAAAAAACTACACCGCATATCGGCGCGTTTAAACACAGACCTGGTAAAGTCTCGGCGCACTGCCCAAATCAGAACGCGTGTAGCGTCTTCTCATGTCGTGTCGCAGACGCCGCCGTGTGCTTGTGTTTCAGCTTTGTTCTTTTTATCCTGGATAATAAACACAAAGAGCGCGCTGATTCCCGCAGCTCCCGGATCCCATTGGTTGTGTGTTGCGCTACAGTAGATCTCTACAAGCTCTGCGCCGCTCACGCCTTAACCCCTTGTAGCCCGAATCGCGCACGGTTTGCACCTTAAAAACGCTTGTATATTTACATCTTCCTGGAATGCCGCTCGGGCGTGATTAAGTATTCCCACGAGAAAATGACCGACGTACACTCTGTCCCCAGGAGGGAAAAAAACTATACTTTCATCTGTGGCTTTACAGTCGTGCAGGGCTTCAAGGCAAATCCTCCGTTCAACGTCATTTCCGTCCGAAGTGCGTCTGTGGTTGCTTGACTGTCGTGGTCAGGGTGTGCAGGCGCCATGTTTGAGCAACGTTTTATATTAAACAAGAAGATTAAAAAGACCATATAAGTCAGTGTTTGTCATGTGATTATTAATTGCACACATTTTTCTACTGTATACACAGTAAAGTAGTGTATAACATTATTAATATAGTTTTAGACCTTTAAAACAAATAGGGAGGTGAATTATTATTTAGGGTAGCATGGTGGCTTAGTGTTTAGCACGTTTGCCTCTCAGCTCTGGGGATCCAGGTTCCAATCCCAATCTGGGTGGAGTTCCATGTTCTCCCTGTGTCTGTGTGGGTTTGGTCCGGTTTCTCTGGTTTCCTCCCACAGTCCAAAAAAATTGATTCAATGAAAATTGAATGCTCTAAATTGTGCCATATTGTGTGTGTGCCCAGCGATAGATTGACACCCTGTCCTGGGTATATCTGCCCAAAGCCCGAAACATTCTCCCCTGTATAAGTATGGGGAACCTCCTCACAACCCTATGTCTTTACAGTCATACAGACGCTTCAAGGCAAAGCCGAAGCCCACCGTTCGACGTCATTTCCGTCCGAAGTGCGTCTGTGGTTGCTTGACTGTCGTGGTCAGGGTGTGCAGGCGCCATGTTTGAGCAACGTTTTATATTAAACAAGAAGATTAAAAAGACCATATAAAGCAGTGTTTGTCATGTGATTATTAATTGCATACATTATTCTACTGTATACACAGTAGTGTATAACATTATTAATATAGTTTTAGACCTTTAAAACAAATAGGGAGGTGAATTATTATTTAGAGTGGCATGGTGGCTTAGTGTTTAGCACGTTCGCCTCTCAGCTCTGGGGATTCAGGTTCCAATCCCAATCTGGGTGGAGTTCCATGTTCTCCCTGTGTCTGTGTGGGTTTAGTCCGGTTTCTCTGGTTTCCTCCCACAGTCCAAAAAAAATGGATTCAATGAAAACTGAATGCTCTAAATTGTACCATATTGTGTGTGTGCCCAGCGATAGATTGACACCCTGTCCTGGGTATATCTGCCCAAAGCCCAAAACATTCTCCCCTGTATAAGTATGGGGAACCTCCTCACAACCCTATGTCTTTACAGTCATACAGACGCTTCAAGGCAAAGCCGAAGCCCACCGTTCGACGTCATTTCCGTCCGAAGTGCGTCTGTGGTTGCTTGACTGTCGTGGTCAGGGTGTGCAGGCGCCATGTTTGAGCAACGTTTTATATTAAACAAGAAGATTAAAAAGACCATATAAAGCAGTGTTTGTCATGTGATTATTAATTGCATACATTATTCTACTGTATACACAGTAGTGTATAACATTATTAATATAGTTTTAGACCTTTAAAACAAATAGGGAGGTGAATTATTATTTAGGGTAGCATGGTGGCTTAGTGTTTAGCACGTTTGCCTCTCAGCTCTGGGGATCCAGGTTCCAATCCCAATCTGGGTGGAGTTCCATGTTCTCCCTGTGTCTGTGTGGGTTTGGTCCGGTTTCTCTGGTTTCCTCCCACAGTCCAAAAAAATTGATTCAATGAAAATTGAATGCTCTAAATTGTGCCATATTGTGTGTGTGCCCAGCGATAGATTGACACCCTGTCCTGGGTATATCTGCCCAAAGCCCGAAACATTCTCCCCTGTATAAGTATGGGGAACCTCCTCACAACCCTATGTCTTTACAGTCATACAGACGCTTCAAGGCAAAGCCGAAGCCCACCGTTCGACGTCATTTCCGTCCGAAGTGCGTCTGTGGTTGCTTGACTGTCGTGGTCAGGGTGTGCAGGCGCCATGTTTGAGCAACGTTTTATATTAAACAAGAAGATTAAAAAGACCATATAAAGCAGTGTTTGTCATGTGATTATTAATTGCATACATTATTCTACTGTATACACAGTAAAGTAGTAGTGTATAACATTATTAATATAGTTTTAGACCTTTAAAACAAATAGGGAGGTGAATTATTATTTAGGGTAGCATGGTGGCTTAGTGTTTAGCACGTTTGCCTCTCAGCTCTGGGGATCCAGGTTCCAATCCCAATCTGGGTGGAGTTCCATGTTCTCCCTGTGTCTGTGTGGGTTTGGTCCGGTTTCTCTGGTTTCCTCCCACAGTCCAAAAAAATTGATTCAATGAAAATGAATGCTCTAAATTGTGCCATATTGTGTGTGTGCCCAGCGATAGATTGACACCCTGTCCTGGGTATATCTGCCCAAAGCCCGAAACATTCTCCCCTGTATAAGTATGGGGAACCTCCTCACAACCCTATGTCTTTACAGTCATACAGACGCTTCAAGGCAAAGCCGAAGCCCACCGTTCGACTTCATTTCCGTCCGAAGTGCGTCTGTGGTTGCTTGACTGTCGTGGTCAGGGTGTGCAGGCGCCATGTTTGAGCAACGTTTTATATTAAACAAGAAGATTAAAAAGACCATATAAAGCAGTGTTTGTCATGTGATTATTAATTGCATACATTATTCTACTGTATACACAGTAAAGTAGTGTATAACATTATTAATATAGTTTTAGACCTTTAAAACAAATAGGGAGGTGAATTATTATTTAGGGTGGCATGGTGGCTTAGTGTTTAGCACGTTCGCCTCTCAGCTCTGGGGATCCAGGTTCCAATCCCAATCTGGGTGGAGTTTCCAAGTTCTCCCTGTGTCTGTGTGGGTTTGGTCCGGTTTCTCTGGTTTCCTCCCACAGTCCAAAAAAATGGATTAAATGAAAACTGAATGCTCTAAATTGTGCCATATTGTGTGTGTGCCCAGCGATAGATTGACACCCTGTCCTGGGTATATCTGCCCAAAGCCCGAAACATTCTCCCCTGTATAAGTATGGGGAACCTCCTCACAACCCTATGTCTTTACAGTCATACAGACGCTTCAAGGCAAAGCCGAAGCCCACCGTTCGACGTCATTTCCGTCCGAAGTGCGTCTGTGGTTGCTTGACTGTCGTGGTCAGGGTGTGCAGGCGCCATGTTTGAGCAACGTTTTATATTAAACAAGAAGATTAAAAAGACCATATAAAGCAGTGTTTGTCATGTGATTATTAATTGCATACATTATTCTACTGTATACACAGTAGTGTATAACATTATTAATATAGTTTTAGACCTTTAAAACAAATAGGGAGGTGAATTATTATTTAGGGTAGCATGGTGGCTTAGTGTTTAGCACGTTTGCCTCTCAGCTCTGGGGATCCAGGTTCCAATCCCAATCTGGGTGGAGTTTCCAAGTTCTCCCTGTGTCTGTGTGGGTTTGGTCCGGTTTCTCTGGTTTCCTCCCACAGTCCAAAAAAATGGATTAAATGAAAACTGAATGCTCTAAATTGTGCCATATTGTGTGTGTGCCCAGCGATAGATTGACACCCTGTCCTGGGTATATCTGCCCAAAGCCCAAAACATTCTCCCCTGTATGAGTATGGGGAACCTCCTCACAACCCTGTGCCTTTACAGTCATACAGACGCTTTAAGGCAAAGCCGAAGCCCAGCGTTCGACGTCATTTCTGTCCGAAGTGCGTCTGTGGTTGCTTGACTGTCGTGGTCAGGGTGTGCAGGCGCCATGTTTGAGCAACGTTTTATAATAAACAAGAAGATTAAAAAGACCATATAAAGCAGTGTTTGTCATGTGATTATTAATTGCATACATTATTCTACTTTATACACAGTAGTGTATAGTAGTGTAAAAGTAAACATTATTAATATAGTTTTAGACCTTTAAAACAAATAGGGAGGTGAATTATTATTTAGAGTGGCATGGTGGTTTAGTGTTTAGCACGTTCGCCTCTCAGCTCTGGGGATCCAGGTTCCAATCCCAATCTGGGTGGAGTTTCCTTGTTCTCCCTGTGTCTGCGTGGGTTTAGTCCGGTTTCTCTGTTTTCCTCCCACAGTCAATGAAAACTGAATGCTCTAAATCGTGCCATATTGTGTGTGTGCCCAGCGATAGATTGACACCCTGTTCTGGGTATATGTGCCCAAAGCCCGAAACATTCTCCCCTGGATGAGTATGGGGAACCTCCTCACAACCCTGTGCCTTTACATTCATACAGACGCTTCAAGGCAAAGCCGAAGCCCAGTGTTCGACGTCATTTCCGTCCGAAGTGCATCTCTGGTTGCTTGACTGTCGTGGCCAGGGTGTGCAGGCGCCATGTTTGAGCACCGTGCAACGTTTTGTATTAAACAAGAAGATTAAAAAGAACATATAAAGCAGTATTTTTCAACTGATTATTAATTGCATACATTATTTTACTTTATACACAGTAAAGTAGTGTAAAGTTAAATAATATTAATATAGTTTTAGACCTTTAAAAAAATTGGGAGGTGAATTATTATTTAGGGTGGCATGGTGGCTTAGTATTTAGCACGTTCGCCTCTCAGCTCTGGGGATCCAGGTTCCAATCCCAATCTGGGTGGAGTTTCATTGTTCTCCCTGTGTCTGCGTGGGTTTAGTCCGGTTTCTAGTTCGGTTTCCTCCCACAGTCCAAAAAAATGGATTAAATGAAAACTGAATGCTCTAAATTGTGCCATATTGTGTGTGTCTGTGTGTGTGTGCCCAGTGATAGATTATGTTATGGGTATATCTGCCCAAAGCCCGAAACATTCTCCCCTGGATGAGTATGGGGAACCTCCTCACAACCCTGTGCCTTTACAGTCATACAGACGCTTTAAGGCAAAGCCGAAGCCCAGCGTTCGACGTCATTTCTGTCCGAAGTGCGTCTGTGGTTGCTTGACTGTCGTGGTCAGGGTGTGCAGGCGCCATGTTTGAGCAACGTTTTATATTAAACAAGAAGATTAAAAAGACCATATAAAGCAGTGTTTGTCATGTGATTATTAATTGCATACGTTATTCTACTTTATACACAGTAAAGTAGTGTATAGTAGTGTAAAATTAAACATTATTAATATAGTTTTAGACCTTTAAAACAAATAGGGAGGTGAATTATTATTTAGAGTGGCATGGTGGCTTAGTGTTTAGCACGTTCGCCTCTCAGCTCTGGGGATCCAGGTTCCAATCCCAATCTGGGTGGAGTTTCCATGTTCTCCCTGTGTCTGTGTGGGTTTAGTCCGGTTTCTCTGGTTTCCTCCCACAGTCCAAAAAAAATGGATTCAATGAAAACTGAATGCTCTAAATTGTGCCATATTGTGTGTGTGCCCAGCGATAGATTGACACCCTGTCCTGGGTATATCTGCCCAAAGCCCAAAACATTCTCCCCTGTATGAGTATGGGGAACCTCCTCACAACCCTGTGCCTTTACAGTCATACAGACGCTTTAAGGCAAAGCCGAAGCCCAGCGTTCGACGTCATTTCCGTCCGAAGTGCGTCTGTGGTTGCTTGACTGTCGTGGCCAGGGTGTGCAGGCGCCATGTTTGAGCACCGTGCAACGTTTTATACTAAACAAGAAAGATTAAAAAGAACATATAAAGCAGTGTTTGTCATGTGATTATTAATTGCATACATTATTCTACTTTATACACAGTAGTGTAAAGTTAAATATTATTAATATAGTTTTAGACCTTTAAAACAAATAGGGAGGTGAATTATTATTTAGGGTGGCATGGTGGCTTAGTGTTTAGCACGTTCGCCTCTCAGCTCTGGGGATCCAGGTTCCAATCCCAATCTGGGTGGAGTTTCCTTGTTCTCCCTGTGTCTGTGTGGGTTTAGTCCGGTTTCTCCGGTTTCCTCCCACAGTCCAAAAAAATGGATTTAATGAAAACTGAATGCTCTAAATTGTGCCATATTGTGTGTGTCTGTGTGTGTGCCCAGTGATAGATTATGTTATGGGTATATCTGCCCAAAGCCCGAAACATTCTCTCCTGGATGAGTATGGAAAACTTCTCACAACCCTGTGCCTTTACAGTCATGCAGGTGCTGCAAGGCGAAGCTGAAGCCCAGCGTTCAACGTCATTTCAGTCCGAAGTGCGTCTGTGGTTGCTCGACTGTTGTGGCCAGGGTGTGCAGGCGCCATGTTTGAGCACCGGGCAACATTTTATACTAAACAAGAAAGATTAAAAAGAACATATAAATCAGTGTTTTTTGTGATTATTAATTGCATACATTATTCTACTTTATACACAGTAAAGTTGAATACATTTTTATTTAAAAACCATAAACAGAAGTATATGGTTTTACAACCAACATGTGAAATATCATTAGTATAATTTTAGACCATTAAAACAAATAAGAGGTGAATTTCTATTTAGGGTGGTATGGTGGTTTTAGCACATTTGCTTCTCAGCGCTGGGGATCCAGGTTAGAATTCCAATCTGGATGGAGTTTCCATGTTCTCCCCGTGACCACGTTGGTTTCATTCGGGTTCTCCGGTTTCCGCTCGCGGGCAAAAAAATGGATTGAATGTAAATTGAATGCTCTAAATTGCCCCATATAGTTTGTGTGTGTGCTTGTGTGTCTGCCCAGCAATAGATTGGTGCCCTGTCCTGGGTGGATCTGCCCAACACCCGAAATGTTCTCACCTGGATGGGCATGTGACCCTGTGGCTTTACAGTCGTGCAGGCGCTTTAAGGCAAAGCCAAGAAAGCTTAAAAACAAAGAAAAATGAGAAAGATTAAAAACCATATAAAACAGTATTTTTCATGTGATTATTAGTTGCATAATAGATTCTACTTTTTACACAGTAAAGTTGAAGTCGTTTTTATTTAAAAACAATAAAAGGAAGTGTATGTTTTACAATCAAGATGTTAAATATTGTTGGCATCATTTTAGACCTTTCACAATGTCACAATTAGGAAATGGAATGTGTAGCTTTCAGGTGGCTATGTAATTAAGGACACATTTTCCTAATTAAATACCAGTAAAGGAATGTCAAGAATGGCCTCACCTAACCATTAGAACTGCTTCAAATTTGAATAACAAACCTGTGCAATCAAAGGACAATTCAGCATTGGAAATGCAAAGTCCATTGAGTCTGAACCTTTCCTTTATTATGTAACAGATACCCTAACAAGCAATATATACATACACTTCCGCCGTTCAAAAGTTTTGGGTCACACAGACAATTTAGTGTTTTCCTTGAAATCTCCAGACATTGACAAGGTTAGAAATATGTCTAGTCCAGACATTGACAAGGTTAGAAATAATGTTTTTTTACTTTAAATAATAATTTTCGACTTCAAACTTTGCTTTCGTCATCAATGCTCCCTTTGCAGCAGTTACAGCATTGCAGACCTTTGGCATTCTAGCTGTTAATTTGCTGAGATAATCTGGAGAAATTTCACCCCCTGCATTCATAAGCCCAAAGCTTTTTGTGTACCATACTGTCAAGCTGCTCCCACAACAGCTCAATGGGGTTGAGATCTGGTGACTGCACTGAACTCTCCATTACCAATAAAATACCAGCTGCCTGCTTCTCTTCAAATGGTTCTTGCATAATTTGGAGGTGTGCTTTAGGTCATTGTCCTATTGCAGCATGAAATTGGCTCCAATCAAGCGTCCCGGAGTCGCATCTTCACTAGACATGAAGCCGTTGACATTGGTGTTTCGCGGGTTTTATTTTTGCTCAGTTGTGCAGCATGGCCTCCCACTTCTCTTTCTACCCTATCCCTATCCAACCAACAAATGTAATGCACCAGATTCTCAACTAGCTCAAAGGAAGGTCAGTATTATAGCTTCTCTAATCAGCAAAAGGGTTTTCAAGGCTTTTCGAAACATCCAATAGCCGTCTTACACAGTGTACCATTAGAACACTGGAGTGATGGTTGTTGGAAATGGGCCTCTGTACAACTATGCAGATATTGCATTAAAAAACTGACTTTTGCAGCTAGAATAGTCGTTTAGTAAAGTGTATTTCTGATTCATTTGATATTAGCTTAAAAAATGTGCTTTTCTTTCAAAAATTAGGACATTTCTAAGTGACCGCAAACTTTTGAATGGTAGTGTGTGTGTATATATAACGTCAGGTTATTCATTGTCCATGCACCACATGTATTGGCTATGAGCTCATAGTTTACATTCTCGGACAGATACTCGTTTGCTTACATCATTAGCCAACAGTGCACCAGTTACGTCACTGGTCATTTTTATTACAGCACTCAGAGGCGCCTCTGGTGTTGCATCGGATTTTATATTCTCGTGATTTCTTGCACCCTTTGCTTTCTGACGCAACATCAATGGTCGAATCTGGCATTTAGGTCCTTAGTAATGTGCCTGAATAGCGGTTTATCTCAATGTAAACTGTCGATAACATTTTAAATGAAAACCTGTTACTCAAATATGGAATTATTTGTTTTGATGACTAATATTACAATCGGCCCTTCATTTAAACAATAACCATGTTTTTTATTGTCTTGTAGTGGTTTTAAACGTATCAAATATGACCAATGCTTCAGGCAAATGGGCAAATATTCAGGACTGTAAAGGATTATTTGAATCTTCTGCATTTATATTGGATTATATTACATTGCATTAGATTGCTATTTAGTTAGGTGCACGTCTTTGTAGGTGAATTAGGTGAGTAAATCAGGAAAACTCGCAAATACCGGATAATAAACACGTGAAGCTCGACATGTATTGAGTTTAGAATAGATAATAATCATTTCGATAGATAATCAGGCGCTTGAGGTTTAAAAGTGGCGCGTTTGGAACAGGATTTGTTCGTAAACAGAATGCGGTGAAACACCAGGCGGCTTTAGCCATGGTTTCAGCGCTGAAGCTGACTTTACCATATATGGGCAATGGGAGCATCGCGTGAGCCGCTGTTACTTCCGTGTATGAGCGCGAGCAGAGCTGAGGATCCGGGCGGCTCCGTCACTCATTCACTTATTCATTAAGTCTGACAGGGAAAACCAAATAAAACAGTAAACTCACACCTGTTACAGTGAGCGGAATAACATGTCGTACGAACTGAGTAAGTACAAAGTGGTGGAGCTGTGCTTGTGTAAAGGATCCGGAAACAGGGAATGTGCTGCAGCTTCTGTCATACAGATTGTTTGGTGCTGTTCTGCTTCGTGCACTGTCCATTTCTTCACTAATCTTCAATGTTCAGTTTAAATATTAACACTTCGAGCTAAAACGTCTATTTGTTTGTTAGAAATGGCTTTAGTACATACGCGATTATCGTGCCGTGTAGCACGTTGGCTGTAAAGCTAACATAAACAAGAAGTGACATCTACTAGGATCAGCAAAGCTAGACATGGTTAAATAAAAAAAATATACAATTGAATAAAAAAACCAATAAATGAATCCTTTGTTGGGAGAGAAAACAAATCATAGGCTTACTGATGCAGTGTAGGCAGAGTGTCGTTTGAGAAAAATGATTTGTTAAATGTGCAAATATAGCTAACGCACATCACACTGGAAAACTGTTGGAAGTCAGAGGTTTAACAGCATGATCTAATCTGTTCTAGATTAAGCTGCAGGTAGACCAAACCTGTGCTGAAAAATATCTGGGTTGGGCAAAGTCACTGGGCTGAATAAATTTACTGGTTTAGGTACAGCCTGATTGCTTAGACTGTATCATGTCCCTAGTAAGCCATTTACAGTATAAGTTTCTGTTGACCTATGAAATACAGAAACAAGTGCAACATTGAGAAGATGAAGCCTAAACATATCCAAGATGGTCAGATTGTTTCAGTTCAATAAACATAACAGAACATTAAGGGAAAAAGTGATTTGGGCCTACTGTGCTCACACACAAAAATTTATCCTCCACATTTAATCCAGTGAAATACACACATTGATGAAGTGAGCACATGTGGCAGCCTTGTATATGGTCCCCACAGAGAAATTAGTGTTTGGTACCTTGCTCGAGGGCACTTAGTATATTGTGAGACTGGGAATCGAACCAGGGACCTTCAGGTCACAAGGCTGGTTCCTTAACCACAAGCCTACGACTGCCCCTGTAAAAAGAATCCATCTTTAGACACTATCTAAATAAACCTCATTGTGCCCTCTCTAAACATCACAAGCATCAGCTTTAAGGGATTTCTCTCCTCATTAATTAAAACATTCCCACTCATTCATGAATAAAGGTAACACCTGCTTAAGTAGAAAACTAAAGGCTCCAACTTTTTGCAGACTCGTTGTCCCAGGTTTCGCATGGTCTTGGCAAGGCTGCAGATGGCCCTGTTAAAATTAATTTAACACAGATGAGGTCTTAGAACACTTATAATTAATATACACTATATGTATGTTCTCTGAAGTAATTAGCATCTCGCTCCCATGCCATGAACAGGTCAAGTTCGAATTGATTTATTTATATAAAGCTTTTGACAATAGTACATTGTGTCAGCTTTACAGTGTAAACCTGAACCAAATCCCAAGAAACAAGCCAAAGCAAAAGTGACAAGGAGAAGCTCTCTGGTGGTATTGATTTTTAAAGAAGTCTCCTTGTAAGGACCACGCCTCAGTGGAGAACTCCTCCTCCTTAGTGGCCGATCTGAACAAACCCATGGCATTTTGGGGAAGTGTGGGGTGCCGGCACCCTCTGTACCTCCCAAAGCTCAATATGGCAATAAAAAAAAGATAATACTTGTTTGATATCTTCTTAGGGATGAAATGTAGTGCATTATAATGTAATATGCAGCTGCTCAATTGTTTATTAATAGGCAGTTTGTGAAAATGTGCATTTGAGAGTAATTCTTTAACATTGGACAGTACTACTAATAGATGGATTTTTGACTTGGTCAATAAACTCAATAAACAGCAATATGTTAAGTATTGTGATCCCCACACATAACTTACAATAGATGTTTAAAGTTGCTTCCATTTAAAGTTGCACCACCTGATAGATTTATCTTTTCTGTGGAGACTATCTATCTATCTATCTATCTATCTATCTTTTTGCCTAGTCATCCAAAAATGCATTTCTAAGGTTAGAGTCTGATGTCGGACAGGATGAACTTGTAGGCCAATCAATTTCTTGTACACCAAATTCACCCAACCCTTATTATTATGGCATTTGCTTTGTATACTGCCGCACAGTTATGTTAAAACAAAAACAGCCTTCCTCAACCTGTTCCCCCAAAGTGGAAAGAATGGTTGTAGTGCAATGATTGAAAGGTGTGTCTGAATATGTTTGTCAAAATAATATACCAAAAAAGGAGGAACCAGTGCTCTTTTGTATTTGAATAATGATGTTTTGAGTGTCATATTAGAGTACATGATTCATTTCTGTTTTGCACAAGTGAGAATGTCAGATTGAGCCACAACATTATATTAAATAAAGGAACACTAATGGAAAATAGTGTAGAGTGTTGTGGTTAAATAAGTAATGCTATACATTACATTACAAGCACTTGTTCTGAAAAATATTTTTTAAAAATTGAATGATGACCAGGCTTAATTATACTACAGTGTAGCTGTTTTTTCCTTAACTACTGATTTGTTTTTCTCATTTGTAAGTTGCTTTAGATAAAAGCATCTGCTAAATGATTAAATGTAATGTTTTATTTTTTGTTTGTATTCGATGTATGTAAAATTAACTTGTTTTTTGTAATGTTTTTCAGAGCATGTGTTTGCTAGCCTGCCTCAGATGGAGCGGGGTGTAGCCAAAGTTCTGGGTGGAGATCCAAAAGGGAACAACTTCCTGTACACCAATGGGAAAAGTGTCATCATCAGGAATATAGAAGTAAGAATGTTGGCATGTTATTGAATAATCATAATGATCTCTGCTGTTTAATACATGGGATAAGTCCTTTAACATTAAAGCTTGTATTTGCTTTTATTAAGCATAAGGGTAGTGCAGTAATTAGTGCTTCTACCTCACAGCAAGACTGTTTGATTCCCATTTTGGACAAACAAGTTCTTTCTGTGTAGAGTCTGCATGTCCTTTCCATGCCTGTTTGAAGATTAATTGTGGACTCAGATTGCCTGCCACAGGCCATATACATGCTAAACTACTAATAAATCGATCATATCTTTTTTCCTTAAACTACACACTGATGCTGTTCGGACCTTTAAATTCCACAGAATCATGCAACAAAACAAATATTCAACCACAACCCTCCATCCATTCAACAACCACCCCTCCATCCATTATCTTCCACTTATCCCATATTAGGGTCGCGGGGAGGTTCCCCATGCCGATCCAGGGATGAACGTTTCGGGCGCTGGGCAGATAAACCCGAGACAGGGCACCAATCTATCGCTGGGCACACACTCATTCACACAGACACGCACACATACAGACTCTATATGGGGCAATTTGGAGAACTCGATTGACTTTATCCATGTTTTTGGACTGTGGGAGTAAACCGAAGAACCCGGAGGAAACCCACGCGGACACGGGGAGAACATGGAAACTCCACCCAGATGAATCCCTAGCGCTGCGAGGCAAACGTGTTAACCGCTAAGCCACTGAACCAAATTGTTAATTGACGTTCGTACTTATGAGTTATGGTAAAGTTTCAAGTTCCTTTTTTTGCTCATTTACCCATACTTTTCTCTCTGTGTATATTGACGTATAATTTATAATAAATGAATAAATGTCATGAAAAATTTCAATTATTACATAGGTCCTAAATGAAGATAAAGATAATTATATTGAAAAAAATGACAAAAAAAAAATCAATCATGAGCATTTGTTGCTCACAATTATTGAATGATTCATATTTGTAAGTAAGGTATCACTGTGGTGTAGTGGCTGTCTGCCTCTCAGCACTGGGTCTCCAGGTCTGAATCCCGACCTGGGTGGAGTTTCCAGGTTCTCACTATTTATTTGTGAGGAAAGAGGTGTTAGTAGGCATGATGTGTAGTCGCTGATTGACAGGTTTTGCTAACAATCAAATACTTTCATCCAATACTTGGTCTCATTACAGAACGCAGTTTAAAATAAAAACATGGGGTCAAAATGTATCATGGTTTGGAGGAATTATTTATGAAATAATATATTTATATAATACCTGTAAATTATTAATCTTTTTTTCATCTTTTACAAAAATGTAGAATGAAGTGTTTTGGAAGACGCTAAGTGAAAGAACTGATTTTATTCCAAGAGAAATGCTGTAGACGGACCTTATGCAGGGCATTCATGAGGGGCAATTTCCAGCATAACAGATTTAAAGCTGTTTTATATGGAGGAATGGGCTAAAATTCCTTCATGCTTGTGTGGTGGACTGAGCAACAGTTACTGGAAACCTATATTTGCAGTTATTTCTGCATAAGCAGTCACATGCGCTAAAAGCAAGTTTTACATTGGTAACCAAATCTAACATTTGTCTTATTTGCCTGTTTTGTACTAATTTATAAATCTTACTATGTTTTGGTCAAATTTATGCAGAAACATAGAACATTTTGGCTTCAGAAAACTACCACTGTGTTTAATTGGAAGTGATTTAATTAGACAATGGGTGTAGAAACTAGGGCTGCAACAACGAATCGATAAAAATCTATTATGAAAAGTGTCAACAACGAATTTCATTATCGATTCGTTGTGTGGCACGATTTACGCATTACTCGAAATGTCAGAACCGCTTACATCACCTGCAGCCCTGAAAAATAATAATAAGAGAGGGTTGAACAGAACGAGGCGGAGCGGATTTGGAATCTGCGAAACAAGCATAACAAAGTTTAATAAACTCTACAAATGAAACATGGCCGACGCACAAAAAAGCTTCGGCTTAAATTATCAAAAGTGTGGGAGCACTTCATGCTTCACACAACTAAAGAACGTGTACCATGCAAACTTTGCAAAAATGATTTGACCGGCACGGAGCACCACGGTGATGATACACCTGAAACTTAACATGTTGGAGGCGTACGGGGCACGGTAGCTCAGTGGTTAGGGTGTTGGGCTATCAATCTGAAGGTTGGGGGTTCAAATCCCAGGTCCACTGAAGTTACCAGTGTGGGTTCTTGAGCAAGACCCTTAACCCTCATTGCTCCAGGGATGTTGTGATGAACCCTGTGCTCACCTTGTAAGTCGCTTTGGATAAAAGCGTCCAATAAATGACAAAATGGAAATGTTGGAGTTACCAATGAGGATGAAGGAGCTCAACAGCAGAGTAAATCACTACAATATCCCGAGTTTCTTTAGTTTTGAAGTGAATCAACATAACGGTGCACTCACACTATGTGAACCGGTATACCACGCTTCATGCTGTTTTTGATAATGGATAATGACAGTGATGGAGAACGTGTGTTACTTTTTATTTTCGTTTAATTGGCTTAAGCAGTCTTTAAATGTGCTTTATAAATACATACAACTTGTACACAATGTGGTAATTAATGCTCAAGCTTTAATTTTCTGACATAGTATGAGTGAAGACACTGCACTCTATGGGAGTGAGGTAGGATGAATTGCATTTAGACGGCGATTAGGTAACATATTAAAGCTAATCAAATTTATGTAATTTAGTATTTTTTTTTACACACAATGCTAAATATTGTCTGTGTGTGTGTGTGTGAGATTTGTGTTTAATTTCTCTTTGGGCTACTTGGATGCCTTAAACTCGTACTGTAAATAAAACCAGACATTTATTGACCAACTTAATAAAGACATTTACCGATTCATTGATTAATCTAAAAAAAAATAATTGACTGATTAATCAATTATCAAAATAATCGTTAGTTGCAGCCCTAGTAGAAACTCTGGATACTCATTAGGTCTCAATAGGTTTTGTCATATGTACAGTATAGGACAGTTTGAGCATAATTATGAAGCAAGTCTTATGTTATAAAGTCTATATAAGACCTGATGTGTCACTTCTGTGCTTTATTTTGTGGATAATAAAATGTGGATTTTATTAGTTTGTTTTGGATTTTTTTTTTCTTCTTTTTTTTTTCCCTCTTTTTTCTTTTTCTTTTTTACTGTATTTTTTACTGTATTATAAGTGTGCTTGTGAAAGAATTTCAATATGGTAGTGCTTAAAAAGGAGAGCCTTCTGCAGTATTGTGGTATGTCACTTGTGATTGTTAATATGAAACTTTTGTGGTTTATAACTTAAATTTAATATGAATATAGTCAGGATTTCCTACCTTTTTTGCTGCTATCACACACTGATTAGAGCTAAGCCAAGGGCTGTTACTTTAAAGGTTGTGGGTTTAAATCCAGAATCACTGATGTGGGTCAATCAGCAAGGCCCTTAACTCTCATTGCTCCAGGGCTGCTGCATCAACCTGGTGTCCTGACATTTGTCAGATTGGATAAAAGCGTCTGCTAAATCTAATACTAATTTCACACTAAAACATATCAAGTGTTTAGACTAGTGTTCGAGTTTAATGTGAATTTTAAATTTAATGTAAACAATGCAGGGTACTTGCTGAATATACTGGACACAAAATATTCTTTATAATATAAACTACTAAATTCTTTTGTGAAAATCAAAAAAAAAAAAAAAAATGTGGGTCCATTGACGTACTAGGTTTAGCCTGTAAGGACAAAGTAAACGTAAGTGTTGTGCCACTTGGTCAAAAATTCTGGCTACTGGCATTATACGTCGTTTTCTTATGAATGTGCTCTTACAATTAATTAAGTGTTTAATAAACGATTTTAATCAATTAAATTGCCAAAACGGCGGCACGGTGGCTTGGTGGTTAGCACGTTCGCCTCTCAGCACTAGGGATTCCCGGTTCGAATCCCCATCTGGGTGGAGTTTCCATGTTCTCCCCGTGTCTGCGTGGGTTTCCTCCGGGTTCTCCGGTTTCCTCCCACAGTCCAAAAAACATGGATCAAGTCAATTGAATTCTCAAAAAAATTGCCCCTTATAGAGTGTGTCTGTGTGAGTGAGTGTGTGCCCAGCAATGGATTGGCGCCCTGTCCTGGGTCTATCTGCCCAGCGCCCGAGACATTCTCGCCTGGATGGGCATGGGGAACCCCACCGTGACCCTAATATAGGATAAAGATAATGAATGAATAAATTGCCAAAACGAATTGTTTCATCCCTAGTTGACATTCAATATGCAATAAGCTTCTGCATTAGTGTATTTTGTAAATCTGTCTATGCATCATTTAGAATTACTAATTGTAACTTATTGATACCATTTTGTATTTTCTTTTAAGGGTTTATGCTAAATATTTCATTATAATAATTGGTCTCTCTCTGTTGCTTCCTTTCTCACACAGAATCCATCCATTGCTGATGTCTACACTGAACACCCGCACCCGGTCATTGTTGCTAAATATGCACCGAGTGGTTTTTACATTGCTTCAGGAGGTAAGTAATACACAAATATTTTAATCATGAAAATTATTTTAATAGGCTCAAGAAGCATTTACAGGCACGGTTTGTTGGTTTTTTCGTGTGCACTTGGTTTTCAGTGATGCGTTATGGTATGTATATAAACCAAAATAAGAACAAGTAATAGAAAGACCAAATAAGAATAAAATTATATTTGCCCTTTAATTTACAATTAGTAGTTCGAATTCCTGAATTATTTGATGTGACGCAGGATGTTACTGGCTGGACATTTTTAATTGGGTGATTATTTTCAGCCCAACTGTAGCAAAAAATTCCAGAACCACTGCTGTCTTATCCAGTTATCGCAGCACCACACACACGCACACACTAACACACTACACTACATTGATTGTGTCACTGCAGTTCTGGGAATTAATCCAATTAATACCTGTGCAGTGATTCTGACCACCAGAGAACAGAGAAGTCTAATCTAACGTATGAAGAAAAATAAATATATTGCAATATGTAATTGTCAAGATACAAAGTTCATCTATATGGTTAGTGGACCTGTTAAGTGTACCAAGTGTACCTTTGGAATCTTTATATCCTATAACATTCATAGTTTCTACAGAGTTTGTAGCCCAAGAGTGAGGTCGTATATGCATTGTTATGCAAATAATACATGCAAATTTCTGTCCTCCACTGTCATGCAGACAAGCCTTCCTATGTATTTGTATTATACTTTAGTTGCTGTAAAAATTATTTGTTAATTATTTATCACTGTGACACATAAATTTAGCCATTTTACCAACAATTATAAATATCTATTTTAAAAAGAGTAATAAAGTTTATGGTTATATGAATATTATTACATCTATAAGTTGAACCACCATCAACATTACTACATTTATGTATTAGTTTTATGGTGAGTGATTGAATCTACCCACCATTCATTAGGTGAATGAGAGGAAAACACTAGGTAGTTATTACTTAGGGAGTAGTATTACAGGGTAGTCTACTACAGGGTTGATTCAAAAATATGAATGCACACATTTACATCTAGGAGCAATTTGGTGTCTCCGATTTACCCAGTTTGCATGTCTTTGAACTGTGGAAGGACACCCACATGGACATGTGGAGAACATGCAAAGCCCACACAAATAATCCCTTGACCAGAGTCTGAACTCACAGTCTATTTGAAATTTTTACTCTGTGTGGTACATAAAATAAGGTACCATTTTAAGATTTAAAAAATTACATATGCGTTCAAGTAAAAATGTAAAAATTCAGCAGTTAATCCTGTAACTTTAAACTATAAGCTGTTAAACTACCCAAAAATATGAATTTAACAGCATGCATGTGTGCTGTGGCTTTTGCTTCCTTATGTGGTCAAAAAAAAAAATCCTACAAAGGAAGTCTTTGTCACTGGTCAGTCTACCAGCAATGCCATACATAATTTGGCTTTTCAGTTTTAACGTGATGTAATGAACAGGTGGGTTTGAAAGGGATAATGTATTTAAGCTACAGACACAGAGGGAAAACATAAAAATACAAATTTCTTTATATTTCATATTATCAGAAATAATTTTTTGATGGTAATTTTGTTTAGTCAGCAGCAACTTGTACATAAATACTGTTATGGTAATAATGCAGTGCAGTGCTCTGAGGTCAAAACAGAGATGTGATTCCTTCCTAATCAGAAATCAATTTCAACTTGGAGTTTTTAAAGTCAGTCATGTATTTTGCTGGATCAGCTATATCAAATTTTTGCAGTGATTTTAAATTTGACTCTAACCATGTGTATAGAAAATGTGTGATTTAGAGCATGTTTAAAATATATCATGTTAGGGCTGTATTCAACTAAGGTTTTTCATAGTCGAATCTGATTCGTCAGATTTTCCCTATAGTCGACTGATAGTCGAATCAGTTAAAATTTCACCACAAGATGGCGCTATAAGCGTGTTTTTTTTAAAGATTTTTTTTATATTTTACATGTTTTTCTAGAGCACCGTAAATGGGTTAAAGCGCACACATCATTTAAAAAAATATTAACAGAAATTAGGATGTGTAACAGTCACCTGCGGCACCTGTCCCTCGTTTGCTTTCTGATTATCTCACTTGGGTGATTGGTTGGGTTAGTGCACGTCTTTAATTTGTGGTTACCTTACCCGATGTTGCTTTGTTCGTTTACTTTGTTCTGTTGGTGCTTCGGCACCACTTTTTTAATAAATTCTAGTTTTGGTTTTTATCCCGGTGTTTCAGTTTTTCTTCATCAGCATTTCTCCCACGGTGTGTTATTGCGCATTCGTTCCGCGCAGGTCGCACTCTAGCCGGATCCCGGGAGACGCTCATGCGCGAGCGGCGTTCGCGATTTCCCCGCGGAGCCGCTCATCTCCGGGGAAAGACGGACATTTGTGACAGGATGATTTTATTTGACAAAAGGCTATATATATAACGAAAACAAAGACATTTCATGTAAAAACTAATGCTTAGCAGCAGCCATGGGCGCCCCCATGTGATCAAAATGGTACATTCGACTATGAGGTTCATAGTCGACTACAGTTCTCCGAATCGAATCGTCGAATCAGCGAATATTGCAGCTCACCCCTAATGTTAATCATCACTTTTTTTACACCCCCATCCTCTCAGATGTTTCAGGTAAAATTCGCATTTGGGACACAACTCAAAAGGAGCATTTGCTGAAGTATGAGTATCAGCCTTTTGGAGGGAAGATAAAGGATATCAGCTGGACAGAGGACAGCAAACGCATTGCTGTTGTGGGAGAAGGAAGAGAAAAGTAAGTTATGTGGGGATTTTGACAGTAGAACAAAACAACCTTACAAAAAGCAAGCAAACCACTGCAACAGTGACAGTATAACATCATGGCTATTAGATAAAAACCTATAAAAAAACGTGTGTCTTCCTTGGGAACTCTATACTAGTAGAACTGTAGACTCTGTAAAACTGCATCTATGTTGTAAGTAAAACTAATTAACCACACATTGAGTGTAGAAACAATGAAAGTGTACCTATTAAAGGTACCAGTGGATATAAATATTCATTGAATTTACAGAAAATATGCTGTATTGTAATGATGGGTATGTTGTGTTATGGAAATGACCTCAGTATATGGGTTATAGAAATGACCTCAATATACGGGATTTTGCTAATATAACACAATATACAACAACAAGACTATTAAATTCTACTTCAACACTAGATCTAAATAACATTGTTTACAGTGTTTAAAATGTTTTTGCTTCAAGTAATTCTGTCAGTTATATCAATTGTAAACTGCAATTTCTTAATTGTATTACACAGCAGGCAATTAGCTGCCAGAAAAACACTTTTGCTTAGTCTATATCAAATGTATTTATTTAAGTGCTTGCCATCTACCTAGAGAACCCAAAGATTTTTGGGACAAAGTTGGAGGAATCAGTATTTATAAAGTTTTAAAAAATGAAGCAACTAACATTTCCTAACACTATTTGAAAATTAACCAAATAAGCAGAAATTCTAAAATCATGGTTAAAAATGAAGCTTATTTTTCCTTGATGTTTTTTTTTTTAAACTATTTATCTTCCTGTAATTGAACACAATAAGTAATAATATACAGACATTGTGTATAAAGGTTTAAATGATTTGTTTAATTAGAATCTTGCAGTAAATGAATAGGAGATGAAAAAAATTTCTTTTTTTATCTCCTATTAAATAATTATTTATTTATTTATTTATTTTATTTACTTTTTGGGGTTTTTTACATAACTGTTCCATGATAAATTATTATTAATTCAGTCAGTAGTCATGTGTAATGTCATTATTTTATAAATGGTGACAAATAAAATTTTCATCACTGTAACACTATTGTTATAGAACACTGACTAAAATGACATTTATATATAGATACTTGTAATACCTCATTTTAACCTGTAGAGGTCAGGCTACACCTGCACTGCTGAGACTCGAACATGAATCTTATCCAGTGTTATATTAGAACCCTAACTTCTGTTTTTTATTTGTCAATCTGTTTCCAAAAAGTTAATACATCCAAATTAATGTGTGTGTGTGTGTGTGTGTGTGTGTGTGTGTGTGTGTGTGTGTGTGTGTGTGTGTGTGTGTGGTACAGATTTGGTGCGGTGTTTCTCTGGGATTCTGGTTCATCAGTTGGTGAGATTGTGGGTCACAGTAAGATCATTAACAGTGTGGATATAAAACAGACCCGTCCATACAGACTGGTCACAGGCAGTGATGACAACTGCACCACCTTCTTTGAGGGACCACCATTCAAATTCAAGTGTACCATGAGTGTAGGTGCCTTTTTAATTTTTTATAAATTATTTCACTCTTCCAGAACAAGCGCAAACTGCAATCTATTTACCATCATTGTGCCTGTGTTCTGTCAGGTTTTTTCAGTATGTGCACAGAATTTAACGAAATATGGCCAAAAAACACACAGAACAGAGATACTGGCTAGTAAGGCATACATTTTAGCATATATTGGATTTAAATACAATTTTTTGGAACATGCTTTATAGTAAAATGCATGCACATGCTGTTGTGTGTGCTTCAGTAGTTGTTGCCAGGGGTTAATAATAATAATCCGTAGGGTGTGAATGTATTTTTTTTCTTCTTTTTTTTCTTTTTTTAGGAATGTCTAACATGTGTAGTCATGTTGCTTGCATGTCCCCTTAGATTTTTCAGGTGATTACTGATCCACAAATGCTTGCTTAATAAAAATAAAATAAGTTCTCACACTCAAGTTTAAGTTATGTAATAAATTTTAGTGTGGGCAGTTTTGTGAGGAAAGCATTTGTGAGGATTTCTTTTAACACTGGGACAAAAATAACCATGGGGTTATGCATCAGAATATATATATTGTTGTTTTATACATAGTGCATCTAAATTGACTAATGTGGTTTAGTTAACATTTTCTAGAAAGGTGGCTGCATAAGTAACCTGTTAAGTGGTTAAATTCTTATACTGTTGTATAGTCTTGCAAATATACATGTAACGCAGACATGCACATGTTAATCTGTTGCACATACTGTTAAAATAAATACAAATAAATACATTTGGTTTAAGCTTTTATCTGAAGTGAACTTTGAGCAATAGTACTTTGAGTGGAGCAAAAAGGGGCTAAGGACCTTGCTTAAGGACCAACAGTGGTAACTTCATTGGACTTAGGATTTGGACCCACAACCGTCTGATTAACCCTAACCAAACACCCTAACCACTGAGCTACCACACCCAGTGGTAAATAGAATTATATAGGAACTGACTGCATTAGACAAAGCAATATGCAAAATGATGTAGCTGCTTTTTAGAATGATGTCCTACAAATTGCTATCTGTATTGCATATAGGTGTGAACACCAAGCATGAAAACTGATTATCTCAAGCTTAATTTGGTAAAAGCGGAGCCGATGGTCATTCCTGCAAAATCCTCAATTTGTCATGACCTGACACTCAAATCTCCCCATCCTTCTCTGTCTGTAACCATGGCTTCACAACTGATAATCGCACAAGCTCATGTTAGTCCACTACTTGTTTCTCTCTGGCTTTCTGTAGCTGCCCCCATTCAATACGCGTTACTGAATCTGGCCTACAGAAAAATCTCTGGATCTGCTCCTTCCTATCTAAGCTCTATTTTCCAAAGCTACACCCCGACTTGTTCACCTTTAACCTTACCATGGTGCTACCTCTGACTCCATCTTCTTCACTATGGTTAAATGTAAGCAAGTATTCAACAAGAAAATTAGTAGTGTTTCTTCCTAACCTGCACATAGAACCAAATAAAAAGCTTACATTAAAATACTTGTATTATTAACAAGTATGTGTAATAATCACTCAAAATTACAAACACATTAGGTGGTAAAGTCTTCAGTATATAATATAGTAGATGGCTCATGAGTACATTGACATTGTTTTTGTGATTTCTGAACTTTAAAAGCCTAATAGTTATAATGTTAACACAAACTTTGATATGCATCAGTCAGAAAGACCATTTGAATGAATGTAGTTAATATGATGTGCTTACCAAACATTGAGTTACATTTAGTTACATTTTGTTTTTTCCTAAAATGTAGTTTAAAGTTATTAAAATTGAACAGAGTTCTATTTAAGTTTTAGGCTAAATAAGAACTTCAAGTTGAACTAAGCTGTCTGTTCATGAACCCCCATTTGGCTGCTGCATTTAACAAACAAATCTAATTGGTAATAGAAGATCATGCAAATGTAATGTCACCACGACGTCTGACAAAAGTAGATGTCAAGCATTTGCATGACAGTTGGTGGAAATGTGGATACACAGGGATAGAAAAGGTGTGTATTATAAAGATGTAGCTTTTTATTGTGAATGCATAATTTTATCTGATGAAGAATCCGAAATATATATTTCTACTTTGGGCCGTCTTCTTACATAGTATCAGAGCCATTCTGCCATAGATGTCACCTAGATTGTTTTGCACCAGCCCCAGTCATTTGAAGCATGAACTGGAGGGGCAACGGTATTGACTGCAACACCTGCAAAGCGCAGACGTGCAAACAGCCTACGTTACTGTCGTTATTATAGATGACTGCTGGTGAGGGCATGAGTGACAGCAGAGACAACAATGATCCCATTTTTGTTATTTGGGTCTCTTTCACAGCATTTAAAAACAAATGGACACATGCCTTCTTGCCCCGTTTTCTCCACTTACCTTATTTATTTTATATATATATATATATATATATATATATATATATATATATATATATATATATATATATATATATATATAATAGTTTTACAATTACAGACTGTAGTACATCTGTTTTCTTCTTTATGTTTTGGTTAGTCCCCTGTTGGTTCTCTGTTGGTCAGGACCATCACACATCACAGAACAGCTATAATTATATTGTTGTTTATTGTCAGTTTTGCAGTGACCCTGGTGTGGTGAGGGTGTTTTAGTACATATTATTTAATAATGTTTAATGTTTTAACTGCCTTTGTGAATTAGACAAAGGTCATAGAGCTTATAAAATATATAATATGTAAAATATATAAGAAGTGTATGTAGTATTGTTTATTATTAACAGACAGATGTTTTCTTGATTTATTGTCTGTGTGCAGGATCACAATCGCTTTGTAAACTGTGTGCGCTTTTCACCTGATGGAAATCGCTATGTATCGGCAGGTGCTGATGGACAGGTAAGATGAAAATCGGCAGAAATGTGTAAATAATGTTTATCTATGCAGTTCTGTGTAACCCCTTTATAATCTATAGAGTTTCACGATGAAGGTTTTTAATAAGGTAGATCACCAAGTCTTTCCTTATCCATAGTTTACAAACAATTCAATCAAGGGGTAATTGTGATCTTTAATTTACCCATCCATGTCTTTCATATCGACAAAATATGGATGGAACTTTAGTGAGCCTAAGGTTCTTCCTACATGCGCAGCTGGTGACCGTGAGCCTATAACTTTCTCATTATTATTAGCTAGACGAAGGATTCTCCTGAGCTGAAAGTCAGCTGCTTCATCTTCATATTCACTGTGGTTAAAGGATGTTATGTTTTTGTCTGTTATGCTGTTTGACCTTTGTGCTGTAAGGTAGTAGCGCTAATGGCTCTTAGCCATTCACTTGCAAATGGCTCCTTCATTTGGACTATACATAAATAAATGTGATACATTTTGGTCATGATCAATTGTTTTTCATTCAATATAGAAATTTTTTTCTCATTGCAGATTTTTATTTATGATGGAAAGACTGCAGAGAAAATCGGCACACTGGGTGGATCCAAAGCCCATGATGGTGGAATTTATGCTGTATGTACAAATACTTTAAATATACTACTGTATATACTCATTAGAAATGTCATATGCCTACTATGTACTCTAGTTCTTAAAATTGATTGATTCACACCTTTTGTATTTTTTGTTTTATGATGCTGCTTACCACAACTGAACACAGTTCACACATGTCAGTGCTCTGTCGGCTCGAACTAGTCTTAAAATTTCCCAATGACCCCTTTCACCAAGATATTTGTCTGCTCATTGGGGATTTTTCTGTTGGACTGTGGTGTGTGGGATTGTCTTGAGATCAGCAGTTAAAGAAATATTCAGAACGGCATGTCTGACCATATCAGACAAGCCATTACCAAATCCTTCACACAGATCACAAATCCAGATCACGCATTTCTCATTCTGCTTGTTGATATAAATATTACCTGATTTATTGCTTTTCCTCCCTGCAACACAATCATTCAATTAGATGCCTACATAAATAAGTAGGTATGTAAAATCCTAATAAAGTTCTCAATTTTACATTAAATTACAGAAGTACAATAAAGCTTTGATAATATATGTCAATTGAGTGTGTGTGTGTGTATATGTGTATATATATATATATATATATATATATATATATATATATATATATATATATATATATATATATATATATATATATATATATATGTGTGTGTGTGTGTGTCTGCTATGTCCTGGTTTTGCTTTAGCTGATCAGGTAATCAAATAAGGTCAGCTGATCACCTGAATCTATTCGAACTACAAGGTTATGTCATTTACAGCTTTATTTTCTCACTTGTTATTACAGCCAACAGTACCATTTTCTTTCGAGTTTACATTTATACACTTGAACTGACTACCACAGAGTTAAAAAGCTTGATTACTTTTGTGAGCAATCCGAGATCTAACTCCAGTTTGGCTCAAAATGCATGGTGAATTTTTGAATAATGGTGTTGAAACAATGTTTTCCTTCTTTCTGGGATCTCGAAATCAAACGGAGTTAACCTACTCTGTAATGACTTTTTATTACCATGTTCTTAGTGGGTTTACATTTTAAAGCTCTGTGATGACAAATTCATTTATGAAAATGTTTTCTCATGCTCTTATGTTGCTGTACCAGGTGTATTACTTGTTTAGTTTTCATCCAAATGAATAACAATGCCATCTGATGACCTGTTCATGTAATATTAAATATTTTTTATATATCTATTTGTAAGTACTGAAAGTGGGTTAAATATGTACGTAATTTTGTTCTTGTGCTGAATACATCGTACACAACACTGCTTTTAGTTTGCCAATACAAGTATATTTGAAAGCATTAATAATACATTCCAGTATGAAATGCAAACCAAAGAACTTAAACTTGGACTGCAGACAGGAATGTACTATTATAGCAATAAGGCACAAGAGGACATGCATTATTATGATGAAATCATGGGAATTTATTCACAATAATGCACAACCTTGCATAACAGGATGTCGTTTTTTCTAACAATCAAAAGCTGACATCTTGTGGCCAAATTATAGAACTGAAAGATAAAAAAACTTAAAAATAACACAAAACATAAAAAATAACATTGTATATCAATCATTGACACAAATGTGAAGCGGTCAGAGGTGTGCATTATTGTCAATGTCATGACTGGACAAACGGCTCAGCCAAAGGGATTTAAGGACTGGAACTGCCCATTTTATAATAATGCTTAAACATGCACTTGTGTTAGGTTTGTATAGGTTATTAAATAATTAGTTCTAATATTGAGCCTTGTGCCTGCAGGTGAGCTGGAGCCCAGATAGCACTCAGCTGATCTCTGCATCTGGTGATAAGACCGTAAAATTATGGGATGTTGCGAGCGGTACTGCTGTGACCACTTTCAACATGGGCTCAGATGTTCAGGACCAACAGTTGGGCTGCCTGTGGCAGAAAAATCACCTCCTTAGTATCTCACTGTCTGGATACATCAACTACCTGGATAAGAACAACCCTAACCGACCGATTCGCACCATTAAGGTCTGTTTATCTTGTTTTCTGTGCTGCTAGGCTCTTTAACAAAGCTGTCACATAACAGATTGCATGAAAATGTCAAACTAAAGACTATGGATTACAAATATAAGTGTGAAAGAAGTGGTCATTAAAACAAATTCTAATTCAATAACGAAGAGACCCAGATTTACTTTTTAAATTGTATTGGGTATCTTATATGTTATTATTGGAATGAGAAATATTAAAATAATTTTCTTATAGTCATTATTACAGATAAAACTGATTTTTCCATCACAAATTAAACCTTTTCAGATGCAGTACCTTGCTTACTTGCTGATCCAGGAATATCATGATCAATCTTTTAATGACACTGATTGAGAGGGATGTAATACCTGCTGAATTAATGTCTGTATTGTCATTAAATGAAGTTTATGAGCGCTTTATTTGTGGTTTGCCTCAACTGAACCACTTGTTCAAAATTAATCTTCTATACTTTCAGGGTCACAGTAAGTCTATTCAGTGTGTGACTGTTCATAAGGATGACGGGAGGAGTATCATATACTCTGGCAGCCATGATGGACACATCAATATCCTTTTAAATTGACCCTAAAGTTTTTGATTAGTAGCATTAATATGTAAATGTGCAATACATTAGTAAATTGAGTTTCTAGTTGCCCTTAACATGTTGATACATTACTGGGATGCTGTAAATGGAGAGAACGAGGCACTAGTGGGGAAAGGACACACAAATTCTGTGACTCGGGTGGTTGTGGATGAGTCTGATAGGCTGGTGAGCTGCAGCATGGATGATACGCTGCGCTTCACTGATCTGAAGAACAAAGAATACAGGTGACTAATATAAGTTTTGCTCAGACATAATCCTCTAATAAACAGGGAAATGTGAAGGCTTCATGCATGATGAAGCATACTGGAAGTTATACAAATGCGGTTTTAAGTATTTTCAAGCCCTGTCACTCAAATCCAGTAAGCCAATAAAGCAAGTCACAAATAAAAAAAGGTTTCAAGGTCATTTGTGTAAGCTATATGCACTGATCTGTGTATGCAAATCAGACAACTGAAGGTGTACATACTACACACTGTGTACTAATGACTGCCTTCCATGTGTCAGTGCATCTGATATGTTGAAGATGGACATGCAGCCAAAGACTGTGTCTGTTGGTCCTGGGGGTTTGGCTGTAGCTGTGTGTATTGGACAGGTAACACACACAAGCACACACAGGTTAGATTTAAAGAATGATGTTCTAGGACAGTGCAATGATGTCCTTTATCCTTATTGGAGGCATTGCGCAATTTCCATAAATTTATAACACTTAAATTTGGTCTTAATAGCCTGTCTTTTGGCTGTCATCTGCACTGTTAAATGGAAAAGGTGCATATTATTGATGTTTTGCCACCAGTTTTATGTTTGTTTTAAATTGTATAAATAAATGTAGTTTTCATCATTGCATCATTCTTCTTCATTAAAACACTTAAACATTATAACATTAAAATATTTAGTTAAGCCTTTAATGCACTTATTCTTCAAAATTTATTTAATTATTTTTATAAATGTATTTTCTATTTATTTTGTTGACTTTGCCGCAATGTTATCAATACTTAAAAAAATGATTTTTAAAAAATTCATTCTAGTCAATGTATTCAGCTTTATCTATTTTTTCACATTTTTATTTTAATTATATTTTCCTTCATTAAGGTCTCTGCTTCAATACAGAATACATTGTTACTTGCAACTTGTCATTAGAGTTTAATGACATTTAATATATTTGCTATTTTGTAAATGCTACATGTTTCTCTTGTAGGTGGTGCTGTTGAAAGACAAGAGGAAGGTCTTCACTCTGGATAATTTGGGCTATGAGCCAGAGGCAGTGGCCATTCACCCTGGCGATGGAACTGTGGGAGTGGGCGGAGCTGTAAGGAATTTTAATCTTTAAATCTAACTTTAACTTGTGTAATTTCTGTAGTTTAGACTACATTGAACATAAATTTGGTCATATCCCAAGGCATGGGTTAAAATATGCAGAACTGTATTATTCTGTATTCCCATATTTGGCAGTGTAGGTGAAATTCCTCATTGTGCCCATATTTGTATATAGTCTAAGTGTAGTTATTTATGCCAAAAATAAATGGGGTTTTTAAAACATCAAGTATTATCAGCTTGCATGATGCAGTATTATTAATATTATTGTCAATTACCTTATAATTATAATCCATGGTTTACAGAAGAAAATTGTACATTGAGCAAAAAGTAGTGGGTTTTGAACATATGTATTTACCACAGAATTTGACAAAATAAAATGTATTTATTTATTTATAAAACCCTATTCATTTTTGCCATTAAATCTCACAGTGAAAAATATGTGCATATCTAACATGGCAACATAATGATGTTAGTGAATACAGTGTTCTTTGTCTATCATAAAATAAATATTTCATATATAAAATAATTGTGTTAAAAATGTTTTAATGCACCCCAGTAACTCACATTTATAAGTAAATGATGAGTACAGCATTATTTCATTATTCAGTATATGTTCAGTATTAAAAAAATCAAATTTACTTACAATTGTGTGCATTATTACAAAAATAAAAAGATAAGTAATTTTATAACATTTAAGAATTTAAAGGCAAACATTTTGTGTGTGTGTGTGTAGGATGGAAAGGTACATCTTTACTCAGTGCAGGGAAACACATTAAAGGAGGATGGAAAGGTTTTGGATGCTAAAGGTCCTGTGACTGATATGGCATATTCCAAAGATGGAGCCTTTCTCGCTGTTGCAGATGAAAAGAAAGTCATCACTCTGTTCAATGTCTCAGACGGTTACACGGTAGGTAAACTCTTTACATGCTTTAGCTCAGTGTTTTGTTTGATCTTTTTTTCATGATCCATAAAGTCAGTTTGCTACCAAACAAACTCGCGCATAAAGGCATAATCATCACCACCCTCCTCTGAGGGCCACATGCCACAAACCCCTGACCGTGAAACACATATGTCTGAAACAGAATGTTCCAAACATCTACAACATCGACGCACTACCGGATTACCACAGACAATGAAAGAAGCACGTAGCGTATACGTAACAAACAATCAATGTCTGCGTTGTAACCATAATATACTTATCTCAGATTAGTCAACATTTCACCCTTTAATGTTTTGTCTGGATCCTAAGATCCTAAATTAAAGACTGATATTCAGACAAAAAACCTGTGTCCAGTGAAAGTCGGTTTTGGTTTCAAAATAAAGTTAAAATCTTAAAATGTCTAAACTGTTCTTGCATCATATTTTAATCATAAATGTGTTCAGTTTTAAGGCAAACCTTTATATTATAAATAACCATTGAGTGATACTGACTATTATTAATTTGAGATAAATGCCAGTTGGTTTCATTCATCACTGATTTCTCACTGACACTAACTATAGAACCATCAGTAAGTGAGTTTAAAATTTTCACCTGACCCAATTTATTTAATCTAAAATCTACTAGTGATATTAATTTGAGTGGTTAAGATGATGATGATGATGCTAATAATATTAATAATAATTTAATAGTAATAATAGGTTGATTTCATAAACATAGCTCCTGAAAACAGGTGGAGAGATTATTAAATGCACAGATAGGGTGGATATATAAAAGAGCTGTGTAGATGTCTATTTTTAAGAATTAATCAATAAATCTAAGCTTTTACCTAAAGTACATTGATTAATTATTCCATCCATCCATTATCTTCCGCTTTATCCTCTATTAGGGTTGCGGTGGGGTTCCCCATGCCCATCCAGGGGAGAACGTCTCGGGCGCTGGGAAGATACACCCAGGACAGGACCAATCTATCGCTGGGCACACATTTACTCACACAGACACACACTATATGGGGCAATTTGGAGAATTCAATTGACTTGATCCATGTTTTTCGACTGTGGGATGAAACCGGAGAACCTGGAGGAAACCCACGCAGACACAGGGAAAACATGGAAACTCCCAGATTGGGATTTGAACTGGGAATCCCTAGCGCTGAGAGGCGAACGTGCTAACCACTGAGCAGTCCATTTATTAATTATTAGTTCTCCCCTGGATGGGCATGGGGAACCCCACTGTGACCCTAATAGAAGATAATGAATGAATGAAAATCTTTCTTATATTTTGCTCCTATTATTATTATTATTAACATGCAGTGATATAAATTTAATTTAATTGATGTTTAATTAAAATTTAGTTAAAAACTGCACCAACAAATCATGATTGTGACAGCTTTATAAAAAAAAAAACAATTATACATGTTTATATTATTATACAACAAGAGTTTTAAAACATGAGACAGCTAAGCCAGTGAGCGAACATAATGAGTTACTGATTGTTATTGTTTGTAGGTGAAAGAAGACTACTATGGGCATCATGCTAAAGTGGTGTGTTTGTCTTGGTCACCCGATAATGATCATTTTGCATCTGGTGGAATGGATATGATGGTGTATGTCTGGAGCACAACTGACCCTGAGAAGAGGATTAAAATTCCAGGTACACATATTTGTACAAATGCACCATACTTATTAATGTTTTCATTTTAGATTTGAGATGTTTGGCTGTTTTGTCTTTTTTTCAAATAAATGTAATAATTGAACTCTCCTGAGCTTTTGTTGGTTTACAGAACAGCAGCTCAGTGTCAGGTGACTTGTCTATATGCTGAGTGACAAAGATAACCACAGCTGTGTTGATATTGGTTAAAAAAGCATGAGTTCGAGTATGGCATAGCATTATATAAAACTACATTTTCATTGTATAAAGCCAAAAACCTTAGAGACTCACCACATGTGGTAAATATTGCTAAATCAAGCGATATTAGGTAGGACTGTAACAGTATACAGAAGTCATGGTTAAAAACAATATGTGCACAGAGGAAATACAGTCTTATTGAATTAATGTTTGTCACATGCATAGTTCTACACAGTACAGCTAGCATGAAATGCTTTAACAACTGCCATCACAAATAAGAGAAAATTGTTCAAATTAACAATAAAACAAGTAAAAGAAAAAAGAAAAACACTATATTGTCAAAAGTATTTGCTCACCCATCCAATGAAAAGAATCAGGTGTTCCAATCACTTCCATGGCCACAGGTGTATAAAATTACGCACCTAGGCATGCAGATAAACATTTGTGAAAGAATGGGTCGCTCTCAGAAGCTCGGTGAATTCCAGCATGGAACTGTAATAGAATGCCACCTGTGCAACAAATCCAGTCGTCCAAATAAATATTCCACAGTAAACGGTCAGCTGTATTATAAGAAAGTGAAAATGTAATGTATGGGAACAACAGCAACTCGGCCTCCAAATGAAGGGCCACGTAAACTGATGGAGCGGGGTCAGCGGCTGCATAGTGCGAAGAGTTTGCCAACTTCATCACTACAGAACTCCAAACTTTGTGCCCTTCAGATTAGCTCAAGAACAGTGAGGGAGAGCTTCATGGAATTGGTTTCCATGGTCGAGCAGCTGCATCCAAGCCATACATCACCAAGTGCATTGCAATGCGTCGGATGCAGTAGTGTAACCACCTCTATGTGGTTCATCAGCAACACCAGTGTTTGGTGGTTATCATCTGTATATACAGCTGTATACTGTATGTCCTGAAGTGGCTTTCATCCAATCAGTTTACTTGGTCAAAACTAACTGTTTAACAGTCACCATTTTTAGTTGTTATTGTAAAAGATGAAAGATTTCATTGAGGATATTTTTTATCATTATTGTCAGGGCAGTGTATTTTAGCATTATTGTCAGTATGTATGTATACAATTTGGATGACTCTTTGTTTTTTGTATGTTTGGTCCAGATGCTCATCGATTGCACCATGTTAGCAGTTTGGCCTGGCTGGACGGAAACACGCTTGTGACCACTTCCCACGATGCGTGTGTCAAACAGTGGACACTGAAAATCTAAACATGCTCTTGAACCCACTCCAGGGATCACAGGGACAGGGACTGCTGTAGGACATCTGTCTCTCGCTCTCTTATCTTTCTCACTTTGTTTCTCTGTGTGCTAGTGATCTCTGATTAGCTGTGTACGCGCCTCTGTGCGTGCTTGAGCATGTCCATATGTGTAGGTGCTCGTGCCCACATGTTTGCATGTGCATATGTACATGCATTTGTTCATGCAAGCGTGAGAGCGTATACGCATTTACTGGTTTGTGTGCGAGTATGTTTTGGGTAAATGTGTGTGAGACTGTATGTCCAGTCTGCCTTCATTTAAGGAAAGTCTCCAAGTAAAAGATAATTGTTATCTTAACATTATGAAATAATGAGCGGTGTGACATTCCAGAGAGAGTGTGATCTAGCTAAATGACAGAACCCTTCGCTCCACACAAACACACCCACACCGTGGCTATAGCAAGTTTCACACCTGTCTGTCATCCAGCATCTCCTGATTCTGTTTAGGTTCTTTCATTTTATCTGCCTAATCTCAGGGTTTGTCTCCTCATCTTATTACTATTCTAGGTATTTGTCCTTATTGTTTATACTCACATTTTAAAACTGTTCTGGATCGCACCCTGCAGTGCTTCATCAGTGTACCAAAACCAGAGGCTGCATCCCCTTATTGTTATGTAGTGTGTTTAAAAGCGGTTGAATCTTCTGTAACATAATCAGCTCAAACTAAACCCCCTTTGTGTTCTCACTCAGAAACTCTCCACAGCAACTCTATCTGAATCACATATTCATATTTTTCCACTATACGTTTAAAAAAGTTTAAGTGCAAATCATATTTCTGTTTGATTTTTCATTTTCATTACTGTTTTTCTGCATTTATCTTAGCAAGGCCAAGATTCTGAGAGCTCTAGTAAGGGACTGTAACAGATCATAGCTGTGTGGGCAAGCACAAAGGTATGTGCACACTGAGTGCTAGAGAATTCTAGGAAAGATGTACTTCATTGCTCTCATAACAAGCTGATTTTAGTCATTTCTCTCATATATTTGTAAAATGGATCAATTGTGTCTTCATTTTGTCGAGATGTGTTTGCACACGTGTAAGAAGAGGGGTGTTTGGGGAGCAATAATAGGACTTAATCGAGAGAAAAAAAGGTTCCGAAATGTACTGTAGTGTGATTGTGTGAGACGCAGGCGTTCCCTTCTGTCTGTTGTGTTTATGCCTCCACTTTTCCACTGGAGTGGATGTGTTTCATACTAATGACAATTAATGCTAAAATAAAGCGGAACACTTTTTATGCATGTTTGTGTGAAGTCTCTTGACAGTCATTGGTTTAGTTGTCAACAAAATGTAACTAAACCTTTTAGATCATGTCTGTCTTTAAATACAGAATTAACATCTTATTGGTTTACAGTGGATATAAAAAGTCTACACACCCCTGTTCAAATGCCATGTTTTTGTGATGTAAAAAAATGACAGCAAGACAAATAATTTCACAACTTTTTCCACATTTAATGTGATCTATAACCTGTACAATGTAATTGAAAAACAAACAGAAACCTTTACAGTGGAAAAATATAAAATAAAAAACTTAAAATAACCTGGTTGCATAAATATGCACACCCTTAAACTAATACTTTGTTGCAGCACCTTTGGCTTTTATTACAGCACTCAGTCTTTTTGGGTAGGAGCCTATCAGTGTTGCACATCTTGATGTGGCAATATTTGCCCACTCTTCTTTGCAAAATCGCTCCAAATCTGACAGATTGCGAGGGCATCTCCTGAGCACAGCCCTTTTCAGATCACCCCACAGATGTTCGATGGGATTCAGGTCTGGACTCTGGCTGGGCCATTCCAAAGCCTTAATCTTATTCCGGTGAAGCCATTCTTTTGTTGATTTAGATGTGTGCTTTGGGTCATTGTCGTGCTGAAAGATGAAGTTCCTCTTCATCTTCATCTTTCTAACAGAAGGCCGAAGGTTTTGTGCCAACACTGACTGGTATTTGGAACTGTTCATAATTCCGTCCACCCTGACTAAGTCCCCAGTTCCAGCTGAAGAAAAACAGCCCCAAAGCATGATGCTGCCACCACCATGCTTCACTGTAGGTATGGTGTTCTTTTGGTGATGAGCAGTGTTGTTTTTGCGCCAAATATACCTTTTGGAATTATGTCCAAAAAGTTCAACCTTGGTTTCATCAGACCATAACACATTTTCCCAACTGCGTTTGGGAGATTTCAGATGTCTTTTTGCAAAATTAAGCCGGGCTTGGATGTTTTTCTTTGAAAGATAAGGCTTCCGTCTTGCCACCCTACCCCATAGCCCAGACATATGAAGAAGACGGGAGATTGTTGTCGCATGTACTGCACAGCCAGTACTTGCCAGAAATTCTTGCAGCTCCTTCAGTGTTGCTGTCGGCCTCTTGGCAGTCTCCCCGACCAGTTTTCTTCTTGTCTTATCATCTATTTTGGACGGACGTCCTGTTCTTGGTAATGTCACTATTGTGCCATGTTTTCTCCACTTGATAATGACAGTCTTCACTGTGTTCCATGGTATATTTAATGACTTGGAAATTCTTTTGTAGCCTTCACCTGACTGATATCTTTGAATAATGAGATCCCTCTGATGCTCTGGCAGTTCTTTGCGGACCATGGCTTGTGCTGGAAGATGTGGCTACAAAAATGTCAGGACAAGCCTACTAGAACAGCTGAACTTTATTTGGGGTTGATCAGAGGCACTTTAATTGGTGACAGGTGTGTGCTGACTCCAATTTAACATGAGTTTGAATGTAATTGGTTAAATCTGAACACAGCCACACCCCAGTTATAAAAGGGTGTGCACACTTATGCAACCACATTATCTCAGTTGTTTATTTTTACATCACCTCCCTGAAAGGTTTCTGTTTTTCAATTGCATTGTACAGGTTATAGGTCACATTAAAGGTGGAAAAAGTTGTGAAATTATTTGTCTTACTGTAATTTTTTTACATCACAAAAACATGGCATTTGAACAGGGGTGTGTAGACTTTTTATATCCACTGTATCTGTATGTGGAGATTAGGGTTGATGGAGTTAAAAAAATACAGACTTGTAATGTTACTTTCTTTCTAAAATCAGATGTGAGACTAAATTACTGTAGATATGTTTTAATTACTGATGTTGCTGAAGATGATGCTTACAGTTATATACTTCATCTTAATACCTTTCAAAGAGCTAGGTAAATAATTTTATTTTGTAAGGCAAAATATCTATAAGAATACCTAAAGGAACTGTATGCCATTATTAAAAATATTTTTTGATGATTGCAATTTGTGAACTAAAATTGCTACTTATTTGCAAGGTTTGCAGTTTTTAGTCAACAAAACAAAAGATATTTTCATGCATAGTCAATAGATCTATTTATTAATAAACTAAACAAAATATGTTTGTGTCCAGTGCAAATGACAGCACAAGCAATCATGCGCAAAGGTCTAATAGTTTTTGCTTTCCAGACATCACTGTTTCTAGAATACAGCATTCATTGTGTACACTTTCAGCGAACATCAACAATTCTGTCAGGGTTAATAACTTAACAAATAATTAACGTTAAAAATAGACTATGTGGTGGATAATGTTACCAATCCATCACATAGAGCTATCAATATAGAATGTCTATAGAAAGTCTTCATAATCATATTTTTTTTTTAAGTTTAAAATACAAAACTATAAGAAATATCTTTCTTTGGCTTTATTTACACATTTTATCTTACAACAATTAATAAATGCAAAAAATCCTGAATATCCTTCGTTGTCAGGCAAAAAGTCACATAATTTCCTTTACAATTTTGGTGAGCTTGTTGGAATTGTATGGAACATTGCAATTGTATGCAACATAATGCTACCACCACCGTATTTGATGGTAAGTATACTGTATTTTCACTGCCATGCTGTGTTTTAGGTTTTGCCAAATACACAAACATCAGTCCAAGACCGATGCACGCACCAATCTTGGTCATATATCTTGTAAGTCTTCAAAAGTTCCCGTAATACATTCCTGGCTCATTTATTCAGTCTGAAGGTAGTCATACTCCTACTTCTTGATGATGCTCTCATCGGTTTTAAAAAGATTTTAATGGTAAAACATTTCATTATAATCCATACTTGTGCCCTTCCATGACTTTATTATTGGGATTTTTTTAAACATGTTGATATTGTTTTCTGTTATTATATACTACAAGCATTTGATATATGAAAACACATTTAATTTTTTTTATATAAGCTATACTTCAGCACTGGTTAACACTAGCAGGCCATGCAATGAGTCCTTGGTCATAATTTTTTTATTACTTGATGTAACCTGGACATAACACAACCTATGACTAAAAGCTATCACTTTGGAGTGGGGGCACCAAAGTATTCAGTAATAATTTTACTGAAAAGGCAAATAAATCACTACTTAAACAAATAATCAAATTTTCTCCAAATAGTCCCTATCAAGCATACAAATGAAATATAAATTTGTAGGAACATATTTTTATTTTTGAGATTATACCACAGGTTGTCAAAAAAGGCAACACACCATTCTTTAAAGATTTGTTGGTATTGTCATATTAGAATATACCCGTGCCATTAGGGACAAACAAATCCATAGGTGAAATAACCTGGTGGATCAGTATATTCAGGTCAATAGTTGATCTCATTTTTTGCATAACGTTGCTGAACCCAGACTTGGCGGCACCAGTAGGGTTGCCACCTTTCAAAAATGAAAATAAGGGACCCCCACCACAGCTCCTATGGGTCATGACCAACATGAGCCCGACTCCTATGGAGCGTGGTATCCGCAGCAGTGCAGTGACTTATTTTGTTACATTTACATTACATTTAGTTACTTAGCAGACGCTTTTATCCAAAGTGACTTACAAATGAGAACAACACAAGTCAGTAGTTATGAAGAAAACCAGCTACACTGTAGAATTATCATTCATATTATTTTGTGTGCCATGCTGTTATTTGGGGGCTGATCAAGAAAACAATTAGTCCTACTTAAAGCTTAAAATGCTTTATTACCAATGAACACATTCTTATAACGTGCAGTTAATTAAATCTTAAATAAAATCAGTTTTATTAAATTTTTTAAATATCTTAAACCATCCATCCATCCATTATCTTCCGCTTTATCCTCTACCAGGGTCGCAGGGGGGTTCCCCATGTCCATCCAGGGGAGAACTTTTCAGGTGCCAATCTATCACTTGGCACACACTCACTCACACAGGCACATACACAAACACACACTCTATATGGGGTAATTTGGAGAATTCAATTGACCTTGATTCATGTTTTTGGACTGTGGGATGAAACTGGAGGACCCAGAGGAAACCCACACGAACACGGTGAGAACATGGAAACTCCACCCAGATTGGGTATCCCTAGCACTGAGAGGCGAAGGTGCTAATCACTAAGCCACTGTGCCGCCTTTCTTTAACAAAAGTGATTTTTGGTTTTCTAAATTGACAACAGGGGCGGCACGGTGGCTTAGTGGTTAGCACGTTCGCCTCTCAGCGCTAGGGATTCCCGGTTTGAATCTCCATCTGAGTGGAGTTTCCATGTTCTCCCTGTGTCCACTTGGGTTTCCTCCGGGTTCTCCGGTTTCCTCCCACAGTCCAAAAACATGGATCAAGTCAATTGAGTTCTCCAAATTGCCCCATATAGAATGTGTTCGTGTGAATGTGTGCCCAGCGATAGATTGGCACCCTGTCCTGGATGTATCTGCCTAGCGCCCGAAATGTTCGGGTGGCACGGTGGCTTAGTGGTTAGCACATTCGCATCTCAGCGCTAGTGATTCCCGGTTTGAATCCCCATCTGGGTGGAGTTTCCAAGTTCTCCCCGTGTCCGCGTGGGTTTCCTCCGGGTTCTCCGGTTTCCTCCCACAATCCAAAAACATGGATCAAGTCAATTGAGTTCTCCAAATTGCCCTATACAGAGTGTTTGTGTGAGTGAGTGTGTGTCCAGTGATAGATTGGCGCCCTGTCCTGGGTGTATATGCCCAGCGCCCGAGACGTTCTCCCCTGGATAGACATGGGGGAACCCCACCGCGACCCTAATAGAGGTTGAAGCGGAAGATAATGGATGGATGGATAAATTGACAACAGCGCCCTCTAAGGTCACAGAATCCTTTCGTCACAGAATTCGGTATATATAGAATTCAGTTCAAGCTGTGTTTGGAAGCTTTTCGATTTGGTGTTGATGTTACATAACAGACATGTTTATTGGACATTCATGGAAACACGGAACAGATCGGTTCAGTACGTGACGATTCCCTATGTTAAAGGACGAGTGGCAACCATAGGCATTAGATTATTCAGTTACAATCTTCAGGCATATAAATGGACACCTAAACAAATAATCTAATTTTCTCTAAATAGTTCCTATAAAACATACATTTTTTTATTTTTGTTTGTGATAATACCACAGGACGTCCAAAAATGACATCAATACACCAATCATTCAACACGGCATTTTGTCAGCCTCTGATATCACCAACTACCTAGTTGGGCAAATGTAATGAATTAGATTTACTATGCACAGTAGGCATCAGGTAGCATTTGGGAATCTGAATAATCTACTAAAATGAAAATCATTTTATGGTGATAATAATAATAATAATAATAATAATTATTATTATTATTATTATTATTATTATTATTATTATGGGGAAATGGGGGGGTCATCCCCACTGGCCACGTTATACAGTTCCATTTACCATAGACTTTGTTCATTTACCATAGACTTTGTTCATTTACCATAGACTTTGTTTATTTACCATAGACTTTACTACATAGACTTTGTTAATCCCCTTTAATCTGTTCTATAAAGGTGAGGACCCCTGTAAAAGCTGTGGAGCCCTGCTGCAGTACCTGTGCTGGAAACCTGAGTACGCCTCGGACTCGGAGATCGAAACGCGATGGCATGTCGGATTAAAAACTAAACACTGACCACTGGCCCGAGCTGTGCGAGCCCGCTGCACCGGGACAAATCCAACAAACCCGTTGTCCCGGTTCGGACCGAGGTTATGGAGCACGTGAGTGCGTTTGTGTTCACACAGATCAAAAACTACATGTCAGGTGGAAGAAGGCCGTAAAGCAAAACTAAATAACACCATGTTCTATATGATTAATCTCGTTTACGTTAGCTGTATTCTGTGCCTATCGGATAAAGATGATATGTACACGAGCAGAAGTTTGAATACAGTTTAAATGCAGAATGTGTCGGTGGCTACAAACTACAAACGTGAACACGAGAGCGACAGGAAGCCAGGTAACATTTCACTAAAAGTTGGCTTTACATTCGGTTAACTGGTGTTTTACAATGCAAAACACAACTTTTTAAAATGAAAGTATTATCATCGGCTTCGATGTTCAAACTACACTGAGAACATTAAAACGCGAACATTGTGTATTTTTAGGAAAACCCTCTTAGATCGTTGTAATACACTTCTATTAACAGGAACAATACCGCCATCTGCCGGTAACGCATTAGAACTGAGTGGTACCTCAATTTCTTTTTGATTTAATGTGACTTTATATAATTATATACTTAAAACATTAAGTAATTATAGTACTTTATATAATCTTATTTTTCCTTGTTATTAATGTAGAATTGTGTTATTATTATTATTATTATTATTCATTCATTCATTATCTCCTGCTTTATCCTCCATTAGGGTCGCGGTGGGGGTCCCCATGCCCATCCAGGGGAGAACGTCTCGGGCGCTGGGCAGATAGACCCAGGACAGGGCGCCAATCCATCGCTGGGCACACACTCACTCACACAGACACATCTATATGGGGCAATTTTTGAGAATTCAATTGACTTGATCCATGTTTTTGGACTGTGGGAGGAAACCGGAGAACCCGGAGGAAACCCACGCAGACACAGGGAGAACATGGAAACTCCACTCAGATTGGGATTCGAACAGGGAATCCCTAGCGCTGAGAGGCAAACGTGCTAACCACTAAGCCACTGTGCTGCCCTATTACTTTTATTATTAACAAAAAAAGGTAACTAAATTAGAACCAAGTATATAATACATATTTCAAGAAATAATGTCTTTACATATTTTACTTCAAGTTATTCAGAAGTTAAAAAATATATTTAAAAATATATATAAAAAAAATAATTTCATGATTTTCTGTTAGGAAGTTTCAACATGACTTATGTTACTGTAAATAGTTAAGTAAGTAAATAGTTAAGAGCCATATAAAAAATAAAATATGAAACATTT
Source organism: Corydoras sp. C115 (assembly GCA_019802505.1). Taxonomy (NCBI): domain Eukaryota; kingdom Metazoa; phylum Chordata; class Actinopteri; order Siluriformes; family Callichthyidae; genus Corydoras; species Corydoras sp. C115. The sequence continues at coordinate 42,030 of JAFMOC010000126.1, read as the reverse complement.
TGAAACTCTATATGAAATATCAAACTCAACAATTTTTGAGTTAGTGATGAAATGTGTTTTTAGCTTGCTATACTCTTTGTCTGTAATGTAATAGAGTTTAGTGACATCTAACTGTTTATAAAATATGACAAAAAAGACAAATCATAACCACTGTTTAATTGCAAATGTTCAATAAACAGTGTTCAACTGAGCAGTGAGATTTGCTCAAATGTAAACTTTATTAAAGTGCTATTCAAAGATTTTTTTTTTCCATCCTATTTTTTGCATTTTAAACACTAAATATGCCTAATGCATCTGTCCTGTGCACTGATTAAGTTCAAATATAACTTGTTGGGCAAATTGAATAAAGAAGTGTTTGGAAAAAAATGGCATAGAATTTAAGAAACAGAACAGCAGTCTGTTGGCACTGGACTGGATCGATCATGCTTCTGAATCAAGTTGTGGCTAAACAAGAAACATTGCACTGGTAGAAAAAGAATAGATTTAGCAAATTCTGGAATCAAACACTACACATGTGTCTCTTTTATAAATTTTGGATGGGCCCTTAATCTCCATTTTATTATCTCAATTCTTTATCAGTTAGATTAAAATATATATCGGTATTGTACTTCATTTTTTCAGCATGAGTTAACATGAGTTAATTTTTTTTATCACCTGAATTGGGTCCAAAGTGCAGGAAAACTTCTAGTGTGTTTAACGTCTTGGAAGCAGTAACATATTTCAGAATGCCACAGAAACCAAGACTTACTTAAGAGCAAATGCACTTCAACCAAAAACAAAGTGTGCATTATAATAAAATTTTATACATTTTAGGAGTCTGCTCATCAGATGAGTTGGGTGTTTTCTTCTTCATGTGCCTTATTTACTCAATAACTGCCAGAAAGTCAATTTCATGTAAGGGCTGTATTCTTAAAGTGGATAGCTAGAACTTTGAAACTCTATATAGTGGCCCTCTGTATAAAAGTCTAAATTCTGCCAAAAGTTCTGTTATTGTCCATTGTTAATTACTCTTCTGAAATGGCAAAACTTTCCCCAAAATATTTAAAGTATAAATACACTTTTTGAATGTAGTAATGTTTTTGCAAAAATAAAAGTCTTAGTATAGTTAAAGATTGTGAAGTGAATCCAATGTACTTTTTTGCTACTGAGACATGACTGTCTTAGGGGATGAGGTAGTGCATAAAGTGAATTATGTTAATTGAACCCATGTGAGGGGCAAAAGAGTTTACTAACAAGAATTTAAAGGAAGAGTAGGGATACTAGTGAACTGGAACTGCAGTACTGGTAAGTATTTTGTAAAAGCTGATTATATTTTCTATGGTTCTGTACAAAAACAAAGAGTGTACTTTGTGCAGGTGTGTGTGTGTGTGTGTGTGTGTGTATGTAGCATTGTGGGTACCAACATTTACAAATTTACACTGTGGGGACCTCATGTAATTGTAAACCCACACTTTAAATCATTCAGTTTAAAAATGAAAACATGTTGTATGGTTATAGTTATTGTTAATTTTAGAGTAATATTTTTGGTGTAAATAAGTCTCTAAATAAGTAGAAGTGTATGTATATGTACACAATGCTGAACACAGAACTTATGTGTGTGTGTATTTGCTTGTTCATACATTAAAATGTCTGTTAGTTCAAGGTAAAACACTTGGTAACTGAATATATTAAACAAGAAACTGGACTCTGTCCCATTTTCTGTTGTTAACAGGCTCCCACAAGCTCCTCTATTTTAACATACACAGCTGAGTTACTGTGCTCTTATCTCTCCTTCAGTGTTAGACCATTTTTTGTTTATAAATTTTGTTTAAAAAAAGTTACATTTAAATACATGATTAGAATATGCTGTAGATGATTAGGTACATCTTTTACTTGTAAATGCATACTCTAGAGATGCAAAATCCATATATATTGTAACCCTCTTTTTGACTTCTGATTTCATACACTTAAGCTGTTTAGACTGGGTCATATCTGAGAGATACTTTGCAGCAGAGAAGCTGATATAAACATGTTTTCTAATTAGAACTGTTTATAAATAGATCATGACTGTAGCTTTCTATCTAAGTCTACACTAATGTTTATGACCTTTATGGCAGCTATGAAAGTGTAAATATTTATAATCCTCAGTGAGATATAGACAATATACAGTCATATGCAGAAGTTTGGGCACCACTATTAATCTTAATTATTTTTAGTTCTAAATGTTTGGGTGTTTACAACAGCCATTTCAGTTTGATATATCTAATAACTGATGGACACAGTAGTATTTCAGGATTGAAATGAGGTTTATTGTACTAACAGAAAATGTGCAATATGCATTAAACCAAAATTTGACAGGTGCAAAATTATGGGTACCCTTATCATTTTATTGATTTGAATACTCCTAACTTCAGTACTTTTTACTGACTTACTGAAGCATAAAATTGGTTTGGTACCCTCATTGAGCTTTGAACTCCATAGCCAGGTGTATCCAATCATGAGTAAAGGTATTTAAGGTGGCTAATTGCAAGTTGTTCTCCTATTTGAATCTCTTCTGAAGAGTGGCATCATGGGCTCCTCAAAACAACTCTCAAATGATTTGAAAACAAAGATTGTTCAACATAGTTGTTCAGGGAAAGGATACAAAAAGTTTTCTCAGAGATTTAACCTGTCAGTTTCCACTGTGAGGAACATAGTAAGGAAATGGAAGACCACAGGGACAGTTCTTGTTAAGCCCAGAAGTGGCAGGTCAAGAAAAATATCAGAAAGGCAGAGGAGAAGAATGGTGAGAACAGTCAAAGACAATCCACAGACCACCTCCAAAGAGCTGCAGCATCATCTTGCTGCAGATGGTGTCATTGTGCATCGGTCAACAATACAGCGCACTTTGCACAAGGAGAAGCTGTATGGGAGAGTGATGTGAAAGAAGCCATTTCTGCAAGCATGCCACAAACAGAGTCGCCTGAGGTATACAAAAGCACATTTGGACAAGCCAGCTTCATTTTGGAAGAAGGTCCTGTGGACTGATGAAACAAAGATTGAGTTGTTTGGTCATACAAAAAGGCGTTATGCATGGCATCAAAAGGAAAACACTTGCTACCCACTGTAAAATTTGGTGGAGGTTCCATCATGCTTTGGGGCTGTGTGGCCAATGCCGGCAACGGGAATCTTGTTAAAGTTGAGGGTCGCATGGATTCCACTCAGTATCAGCAGATTCTTGAGAATAATGTTTAAGAATCAGTGACGAAGTTGAAATTACGCCGGGGATGGATATTTCAGCAAGACAATGATTCAAAACACCACTCCAAATCTACTCAGGCATTCATGCAGAGGAACAATTACAATGTTCTGGAATGGCCATCCCAGTCCCCAGACCTGAATATCATTGAACATCTGTGGGATGATTTGAAGTGGGCTGTCCATGCTCGGCGACCATCAAACTTAATTGAACTGGAATTGTTTTGTAAAGAGGAATGGTCAAAATTACCTTCATCCAGGATCCAGGAACTGATTAAAAGCTACAGGAAGCGACTAGAGGCTGTTATTTTTGCAAAAGGTGGATCTACTAAATATTAATGTCACTTTTCTGTTGAGGTGCCCATACTTTTGCACCTGTCAAATTTTGGTTTAATGCATATTGCACATTTTCTGTTAGTACAATAAACCTCATTTCAGTCCTGAAATATTACTGTGTCCATCAGTTATTAGATATATCAAACTGAAATGGCTGTTGCAAACACCCAAATATTTAGAACTAACAGTGATTAAGATTAATAGGGGTGCCCAAACATTTGCATATGACCAAGTTAGTGTTTTTTTTTACTTGCTAACTATTCAATGATTCCAGTACCTTAGCAAGATAAAAAACTGTTAAACTAAGAATGGAGTATCTGCAACTGCCAGCAAACTCCAACTCAGCAAATTGTTTAACCTATCACAGTACACAGTCTACTATCCAAAGTTTAGAAAAGTTTAGAAACAGGATGTAATCAGCAGTTCTAGTGACATGTTTTAATCTCTTGTTGATAATATGTGTATTGTGTTTATGTCTTGTGATGTTCATATCATTAGACCTTCCAGAACCATCACAAATACATGAGGTTGTCTCCTTATATATAGTTTTGCTCTTAAGTTTACATACCCTGGAAAAAATGTATATTTTCATTGCCATTTCTGAAAATATAAATTATAAGGTCAAACCTCTCTTGTATTTATAGTTTGCGTTTTGGTGAAGCTATTAATTATTTTAAAAATGTGCTTGGCCATTTTAATCCTAATGACAACAGAATATACCCAAATGACAAATGTGTATTCCCTAGTTATTGATTCCCTGATTCCATTGATTTAACGTCAATGACAGCTTAAAGTCTTCTCTGGTAGTTGTGGATGAGACAATTTATTTATTATTTTTTCTGATGGCAAGGTCTTCTTTTCTGTGAATATCAGTTAATTTAATGTTGCATTACTGCTGCATTAGCACTAAGTAATAACAAAATGACAAAATCTAAAATATGGCAGGGTTATGGTTAGGACACTGATTTCACTTAGTGCTCCAAAAAAAAAAAAAAAAAAAAAAAAGAGAGAAAGTGAGGGTGAGAGAGAGCGAGAGAGCACAAGAGTTACCAGTCACACTAGTTTTGTGATGGAATTCCTGCTCACACTCTCATTCACCAATGTAAGCCGATATTCCTGCTCACGTTGCCATTGTCATTTATCAAGGTAAGAACAGTCAAGAGTTTTGTGGGTTTTTTTTTGTTTTGTTTTGTTTCAGTCAGAGTATAGGTTCATTTGAGGGAGAGGGGTTTGATTGACTGGTACTGATCTGTGTTTTTCAAAATGTATTTTAACTGTGTATTTGTTTTACTGCAGTTTAATACTTCAACTTTTGGCTTTGATTTGATCTATTGGGTAAAACGAGGAGCTTGGGCATAGTATCAGCATTTATTTCCATTTTTTACACAATATGCCGCATAACTAAAGGAAGTGTGTGTTTGTGTGATATAGTATAATTATAACAAGGAGGGGGTGAGTAATATGTTCATGTGTAGGAGAGTGAGATCAGATTTTATTGTTTTACTCTCACTGTGTGATCTTTGCCTCCCCATATACCCTACTCGTAACCTCACAACATGTAATACGTACTTTAAAGTTGTTTCTTTTATAAAATCTTTTTCGTATAGTGCAGTATTCAATGTGTTTTTCAACATCTAACCATATAATTATAAAATATGTTTGAATAACTTATAACAATAATATTAAGAACTGAATTTAAATTCTTGCAGTAATATAAATGTAAATGTCTGGCATGGTTATAAAATATGCAAATTTGTACTGTGCCACAGAAAAACTTTAGGTCAACTAAATTTGCTTCCTCATCTCACTTTATTTATTTGTTTATTTTGGTCAATCATCTCAGTTGTTTTTTTATGTTAATATTAGGCTTGTGTTAGCATGCGTGAAGTGGAGACAAGCTAAGATAATAATGTATTTTTTACTTTTTTTTTTTTTGCTGTATATTAATATATACATTATATATTCAATTTCTTAAAGCCTTAAATATTTTGTAAAATACAATAAGAAAATTCGAGTTTCCAGTAAAGCTTCATTTAACTTAATTTAAATTCAAATATAATATTTCTTTTGTAATTTAGTAATTAACGAAATTATTAACTGTGGCAAACATACTGAAAGAATTGTCAAAGTTCATACCATGTGCAATATTGTAAAAAATTGCTAGGAATTTTTGAGCTTTCAGAAGGTATTGGATTGCAAACATTAATAGATTTAGCCACACTGGCCCAGGAGAACTATGTCACTTAAAATAGTGTAATGTTGTTTTGAATGCTGCCTGACACAATAATGCAAGAAAAAATCTTTACAATAATTAATATGGAGAAATGCTACAGAAACCATACCTCAGCTTGGATGGTTTGAAATGCAATATAAACTTCTTTTTTCGTTTTTATTTTGTGGAGTAACTTCGGCAACATGCTAAAAAATATGCATGTGGAGTTCTCCTTGTCAAAGGCCAATTTAATTGTATGTACAGTGAATACACTTTTGCTTTCCTGCACTTTCTATGCATGAAATGTATTGTATTTTGCCCTTCTGATTAAATGCCAACCTCATTTTATTGGCTCTGTATTTGTACATTGCACAGTAACAATAAATTTGATTTTAATCTTATCTCAATTCTTTTAATCTAAAATCTAAATCTTATCTAAAATCTTATATAGTTGATTCTTGTCACATGCAAATCATGCACAAATTTATTCTTGCTCATAATCAGAATGCAAAGTCTAAGATGCACTGATAAAATTGGAAAACACGGGCACACGTTGAACTGGTAATATGAAGTAATATCTTATTTGAGTAGTACAGAAATGTGTACGTAACTCAAGTTCATTTGAGTTAATAATTTGCAAGCTAAAAAAGTAGCTGTCTGTTATCTGTTATTGCTAGCTCCTTTTTAGCCTTATTTGCAACTTTTATTTGCAAGGCTCCAGGTGTTTGTTTTGTAAAATATATCTATTGTAACTGTTTTTTTTTTCAAATAATTAAGTTTCAAATGAAGTTGTAAAGTTTATAACTTGTATGAGCTGTTATTACCTGTCCTTAGAAATATTGTAGGTTATTGGTAGGTTATTTATACTTGGAGGATAAATTCATGTTTTATATCCAAACATGTTTTGTTAATATGTATCTGAGCATAAGTTGTTTTCTATACCATTGTTGACCACTTTTCCAAAAAATGGGAAAGCTTGTGACTACATTATGTCAAACTAAATCATATAATACATAATTATATCATATTTACACAACCCTGAACCAATTAATGTTTTTAGGTTTGTATTTTGTTATAAACAGCAGTTTAAGTGAGTGATCTATTTTGCCTACTGTGCTTACACACAGAGGAATTTGTCCTCCACATTTAACCCATCTGTGCAATGAAACACACACACACACATATACACACACTGGTAAAGCGAGCACAAATGCCCGGAGCAGTGAGCAGCCTTGTATATGGCGCCCGGAGAGCAATTGGGGTTATGTGCCTTGCAGAAGGGCACTTCAGCCATAGTACTTGGTGGCATTGGGGATTCAGGTTGCAAGGCTGGTTCAAACTAAATATTTAAACAATGAATATAGTTAATGAATCGTGCCTACTATTGTTTATTATTACCAGGCTACTTATTATTTATGGTCTCACAGATGCAACATTTTTAAGGATAAATATTTATTTGAATATTAGAAGTATATTTTCTCATAATAGACTTCCCAGGTATATGAAAGTTGTAACATTTGCAAAGGAAGAACCAATAAAGAAATTGATTGCAAAAATCCAATGTCAAAAGGGATTAATCTTAAAATAGTTGAAAATAATGAGTGGTTATTTTTGCTTTTACTGACCTTTAAATAAATATATTTTAAAAGCAGGGCCTAGATGTTCCTTTTACTCCTTGAAGTGTGCATACTGTGAGAGAACACACACAATAGGTAGCATAGGGCGAACGGACAAGAAATTGTTTGTATTTTTGAGAATTTAAGTTTACATTGTTATATTGCAAATTTATTTTGTTCAAAGGTGTGTTTATTGTTTATTAGTCTACCTTTATTTGTAGTGTTTTTATATAATTTTCTAGTACCTGAAAACTGTATTAACTGCAATTTCATGGGATCATTAAAGTATTTCTGATTCTGACACCTACCCCTAATTCATGGGAATAAATATGGAGTTGGAAATGTTGCAGTTATAACAACTCCTAACTTTATATGTCTTTATACAAAGATTTCAAGTGCATCTGTGAGTTTTTGCTCAGTGCTTTAGCAAAGCTATTACTATTCACTATTATAAATATATATATATACAGTATATGTGTATATAATATATATATATATATATATATATATATATATATATATATATATATATATATATATATATATATATATATATATATATATATATATATATATATATATATAGCTATTATTAATCACTATTGAGATGAAACTGCCTGCCTCACATCTTGTCAAGTTTTTTCCAAAACTGTTTAATGGGGTTTTGGTCTTGACTCTGTATAGGGCAAATTTAGGAAAAATTTAATTTCCACATGAAACACACCTATGCCTGTAAGGATTTTGCTTTGTGCAGGGATGCCGGATAAAAAAATGTCTGATCTCATAAATGTGTCATTTTAATTCAAAAGCATTAAAATTCAGGGGAGGTGGTCTGAAAAGTAATGGAGTACATTAACATAGGGCTGGAATGGGTGAGGGTGTGAGTATGACTGTTTTTAGTGTTATTCCTTTTGGCCACATCTGATCTCCTTTAAAAAAATTCCTGTCTTGCTTATACAGGGTACTGTTTCCTCTTTTGTATGAATACACTTTGACCTGATGTAGAGGTTTTAGTTTAGCCGTGAACCATGGCTTTTTATTTTTATGAACTGATATATGATGGCACAGTTGGTGCATCCAGGTTGGTTGTCAGTAGAAACAACAGAACACTCCATTAGTCATTTACATTTTGGTATTGTAGCAAAATCCAAAGCGACTTACAAATATTCCAACTTGGTCGAAGTCAGAACACCGAGTTGATACAGCACCCCTGGAGCTCAAGGACTCATAACTTCAGTGGAACATGGGATTTAAGCCCACAACCTTCAGATTGACAGCCCAACAACCTAACCATTGAGCTACCATGCCTAGTAACTTCAGTGGAACATGGGATTTAAGCCCACAACCTTCAGATTGACAGCCCAACAACCTAACCATTGAGCTACCATGCCTAGTCAAAACTGTTTTGAGTTGGATTTGCAGATTTAATTTTTATTTTATTTTAAGGTCATCTATTCATTTGGACAATAAATGGAGATTAGTCAGCAGCTCAGTATGTGACACCCCTAGGAAATGATTTTTAATGTACTTTAGGTTACAAAAGCAGGACAAACTATATTTTATGAGAGTTGTTTCATGGTCTGTAAGACAACTCAAATACCACCAGAGTGCTGTCCATCACTATTACTATTACTTTGTTACTTTTCAACCTATTGAGATAAAAATGATTATGTCGACACGAATGACAGCTGGATTTATCTGTATGTTCCCATCATGCAATTCATCAAAATTGCATATAACATATATAATGTTCTTATGTGTTTAAAAATTGTGTTTTGTATCCGTCATTATTGTGTAAGCAAAAATTAAACCCACATAATCAGTAAACACTTATTTTATCCATGGGAATTAAATATAAGTCATTATAATAATAATATGTGTGTGGCAAGGGCATCATTGGACGGAGCCTGTGGATGATAGACAGAGACAAGATGTAGATCAGTTAAATGGTAACACTGGCATCTTTCCATTTTGGGAGTAAAAGGAAACTAGGAGCGAGAGTTAGAGAAAGGAACAGTATCTTCCAATCTCCTTTTACTGCCAACACAGAAAGACACAATTACAGGCATTAATCACAGGCAGATGTTATAATTTACCTGATTTGCATCTTGACGTCCACTGCTCATCCACAAGCTCCATCCAATTTGGCCCTATTACCACACCTAGACTTTCTGATGTGATTTATGTGACTGGAAAGTACAAATTAGGAAATCTATTTGTGCTTCTTAAGAATCTGTCAATCCTCCATAATTTTAGCCATTATTAAGTAAGAAGCCTCACATACTGAAAACACTATAAGACTTGCATTCATTTACATTTGGTACTACTTGAAACACCTTAACAATTGCTGACTGATGGGACATTCTCAAACAAGCTTAATTATTTGTGTTGTCTATTTTCCTGATGTAATTAAATGACCAAATGAGCACACTTTTAGCACACTCTGCTTCTAGTGTCAACATGTAGTGATTACTCTTGCAGCATCTGTTAGAATTCCACATGTTTACTTTCTGGATTTTTCTGTAATGCATCAGTGGTTTTTATAATACTATATACCTGTATGTTATGATCATTTTTAAAATGTGAAAATATTTATGTAAATGTATGTAGTAGCACAATTACTAATGGTGATGGTATATTTCCTAAAAACGTTTTTTCTCTTCAACGGTTTATGAACATATTAGCCTGTAATTTAGACAATGTCCACTGGATGGCAGTAGAATGTAAAATTCTACATTTTAAAATGTGGCACACTTAGTTTCACACTTACGTATGAAAATATCACACCTTAAAAAATATTTTTTTAAAGTTTTTCTTTAACTTGTAAGTTTTTCTAGTCTTTTGTATATTTATTATTTCTGTGTTTATATAACATGAGTGAATGTGTTAATTTTAGTAATTGCATAAAGTTAGATTTGTTGTTGTGTATGTTTTTATTTGTCAAAGTAAGGGTTTTTCTCTTTTTCTTAGGTCCCTGACCTTCTGTAATGGCAAATATCCAGCAATGCCAAGATGCTCCACCTAAAAAGGTGTGTGTGTGTGATGGAGGTGGGGGGTAAGGGTGCTCTGGGTTTGGATGTTCGGGATGTATGGGTTTGACCTTGGTTTGAAATCTTTTTGTCATTACTTTTTTATATAGAATGCATAAAGATGAAAGGTTATGTAAAATGAAGTGAAAAGATATGTGGGTGTATAGAAATCTATAGATTATAAGAAAGGTGACTGGATGTGAGGGAGAGCCTGGGGAAAATGTCAGAGTGGCAGATATACTGCAAAGCAGAAAATGGATAAGGTCAGGAAACAAGGTCAAAAACAAAGACCTGAATAGAGAAGGAAATGGAATGAAAAGGTGATGAAATGTATTTAAAGATGAATCTGCTAGGGATCTGGAGCTAAAAATATAAAGGCTGTCTAGAGAAGAAAAATAATTTGTTAAGCAGGATTGAGCAAAGAAATGAAAATTGGTAAATTAAGAGTTAAGGGGCTAGGAAAAGGAATAATTATATTAATAATACATTCTATTTTTAGGTGCCTTTCTAGATACTCAAGGTCACCTTACATCACAAATAAAACACAATAAAATACAAAACCACAATACAAAATAAATTGTGAATTGTGGAATCAATAAAGTATTATCTTATCTTACAAAACAAGACAAATAAATGAAGAAAATGTATTTAAAAATAGAAAATGCATGTATAATCATTAAAGTGAATAGGCTAATCTAAACAAAAAAAAAAAAAAAAAGTAAAGAGTTTTATGTTTAGATGTAAATTGTGAAAGTGAATTATTATTAGGTGGAAGTGAGTTCCATAGCTGGGGGGCAAAGTGGCTGAAAACTCTGCTCCCCATTGTGACAAGGCGAGCAGGGAGAACAGTGAAGTAAATGGAAGAGGAAGATTTAAGTGTGTGGACAGGTGTAGAAATGTGAACGAGGTTTGAGAGATATAGAGTAAGATTGTGAATAACTATGAAGGTAAGAAGAAGTATTTTATAATTTATGCGTTGAGTAATAGCAAGCTGTTGTAGAATAGGTGTAATATGATGGATGGAAAGGGGAACGTGTAATAATACGAGCAGCTGAGTTTTGAACCAGTTGAGGTTTATGAAGATTTTTATGTGGGAAACCAAACAGAGAAATATTGCAATAATCTAAACTTGAAGTTATTAGACTGAAAAGGAACGGCAGTGGATTGGGGAGTAAAGGATGGTTTATATTACTTAGATGAAAGTAGGCAGACCGGGTAATATTACTGATTTGAGAAGTGAAGGAAAAAGTGCTATCAAAGATGACACAGATTTTTACCTGAGGGGAAAAGGAAATGGAGTTTTCAATTGAAATAGAGAGATTGTGGGGTTTTTTTTAATGTGGGTTTTGTACCAATTAAAAGAAATTCAGTTTCAAAATTTGAAGTGAACCAAGATTTTATTTCATGAAGACAATCAGTAATGGAGGAAAGTGGGAGTCTGGAGTTAGATTTGGTTCAAAAGTAGAGCTGGGTGTCATCAGCATAGCAGTGAACGTGAATATGATGTTTATGGAAAATATAACCAAAAGGGAGAAGATAAATAATAAACAGCAGAGGACTGTGAGATTGTATGAAAAGCCATACTCCGGTCCAGTAGTATGAGAATGGAAAGTAGACCAGAATCAACAGCAAGAAGGTCATTAGTGATTTTGAGAAATGCTGTCAGTGCTATGAAGAGAATGAAAACCAGACTGAAATTGTTCATATAAATGATTACAGGAAGATAAGAATAAAGTTGATCACTGACTACTTTTTTAGAATCTTAGAAATAAAAGTAAGCTTTGAAATAGGGTGAAAATTATTCAGGTCTTTGGGATCTCAACCAGGTTTCTTGAGAATTAAAGTATTGGAGGTGGAGGAGATAAATAAAGCAGAGACAATGTTTAATTTGCTTGTTTGTTTGCCTAACTCCCTTCTGTCCATGTTTGTGCGAGTCAGACATAACCAATTGTGGATTCCCATACCGTTTACTGATTAGTGTTGTATGATCACCAATAATACAATTACTATGTATATTACATTTTATTATTGTAAATAGATAAAAATATGATTTTAGATTGTTAAACTTTGTATATGGTAAAGAATATATGTGTGTGTGTGTGTGTGTGTGTAGAAGCTGACATTGTGCGTACTCAGTGCAGCATTTTTTGGAGGTCTTGGTTCGTCCTTTTTGTATGGCTACAATCTGTCTGTGGTCAATGCTCCATCCACGGTGAGTTATGTCATTTTTAACACCTTAATTCCATAGCTCCTTCTTTTTGATTATGTTAAATTTTATTCTACATTTATCTTAATAATCACACAGACATAATGTTCTTCCGCTTTATCCTATATTAGGGTCGCGGGGGGGTTCCCCATGCCCATCCAGGGGAGAACGCTGGGCAGATACACCCAGGACAAGGTGCCAATCCATCGCTGGGCACACACTCACACACACAGACACACTCTATATGGAGCAATTTGGAGAACTCAATTGACTTGATCCATGTTTTTGGAGGAAACAGGAAAACCCGGAGGAAACCCACGCGGACACGGGGAGAACATGGAAACTTCACCCAGATGGGGATTCGAACAGGGAATCCCTAGCGCTGAGAGGCAAACGTGCTAACCACTAAGCCACCTTACCAGACATAATGTTGTTCTATTCTTTTTCTTTTAGTCATATTCTGTTCCATACATACATCATTCTTATTACATCTATTAATTTGTTACATCTACATGTTCTCATCTACATGCTTACTTCTGGGTTCTGTTCTGTTTTGCTTTTCACTTGCACAATGTGCAACAATGAGAGTGAGAGTGTTATGCCGAGGCCAAGTGAGTTGTATGTGGAATAGACAAGATAGTCAGGTTAGCAAGAAAACCAGAAGTTCATGAAAGCACCAAGAACAAGCAAACACAATTTTTGTGTTTATGAAAAATTATAACATTTATTTTGTTTTGTTTGTTTGTTTTTGCTGTATTTTACTTAATACATAATTTTTTGTGTTTACTAAGCTTATTCATCAACTGCTACAGTGGTGCTTAAGGGGTTTGTGAATATTGAATTGTAAATAGAACTTTATTTTGGTATTGTTCATAGTCCAATAAAATACTGTTTGGTACAGCATGTAGTCTTACAAGAGAATTAAAAAAACATTTTATTATGTATAGAATTATATAAATCCTATAGTACCTGTCATGAGCCCATGTGCAATAATAACTGCAATAAGCATTTCCGCTAGTTGATTTAGTCTTGCACATTGGTATTGAGGAATCTGAACCTATTACATTGTACAAAGTACAAGTTCAAATTTTGATTAAATGCATCACTACTTTTATAATCCTCGGTGGTGTCCTACTGTTGGGAAGGTAATAAATGCTTTGATTTTTCTTCTATTCATACAAATCTGCTTGACTGGATTTTTTAAAATCTTAAATCTACAGAAATGTTTGATGCTTACCAACAACTTTGCTTATGAGTTCCGTAATACGCTTCCACTAACATGTTGTTAAGATCAGTACTTGATAAATCACTGTTTTTCAAATAAAATAGGGTGCACACTCTACCTGCTTGTCATCTCACTAATTGAAATCACCAATCTTAAATTATATGATAATCTAAAAGGTTCACATAATTTCCAAGTAATGTAGTATTGCCATTATTTTCCTCATTTAATTAATTACCTGAATAATTTTTTGTTTTATTTGCCTCTTAGGTTTTCTTTACATCTTGTTTAAAACTTAATTAATTTATGGTAATATATAAATCTGAACGATTTACAAATTTTCAAGCACTGCTGTACATTTTACTGAGAAAATTTATTTATTTATTTATTTATTTATTTATTTATTTATTTATATATATAAATAACAGCAGTAGGGATTCCTGGTTTGAATACCCATCTGGGTGGAGTTTCCATGTTCTCCTCGTATCTGCGTGGGTTTCCTCCGGGTTCTCCGGAGGAAGAAACATGGATCTAGTCAATTGAGTTCTCCAAATTGCCCCATATAGAGTGTGTTTGTGTGCGTGTCTGTGTGTGTGAGTGTGTGCCCAGCGATAGATTGGCGCCCTGTCCTGGGGAACCCCCCCCCCGCGACCCTAATATAGGATAAAGAGGAAGATGATGAATGAATGAATGAAAATATATATACATAAAACAAGTTTTCAAAATGTGACAAATTGTTAAATATTTTTTGTTTTACTGTTTTTTTTTTTGTTTTTTTTTTTTACTTATAAAACTGAATATAAAGTAGTTAAAATTTGCTTTACCTCCAACAGTTAGTGGGCTAATAGATGATATTGTTAATTACATTATCCTACTAATATTTTACTTAGTATCACTTATCTTAAAATAAGATAATACTTATTTTAGATAAGTATCACACCTATCTAAATCCATCACTGCTTCAAAAAGTATACAGAATAAAACCAAAAATAATAGTATCCACCACCCCTGAATGAATTTTCAAGTCAGTGTGGAAACATGAACATGAACAGTGGTATCTCTTGCACTTCTTATCTACTATATCTATATAACTATTGGGAAATTGGGATATAAAGGCTTTTATTTCTGCATGTACTACATTAAGATATACTTATCAGTTTAGCAGAATTTGGTAGCACCATTACAATACAGATAATATTGTATTTAAAAATAATAATAAGTAATGACTAGAAAATGGCGGCACGGTGGCTTAGTGTTTAGCACGTTCTCCTCTCAGCACTAGGGATTCCTGGTTCGAATCCCCATCTGGGTGGAGTTTCCATGTTCTCCCCGTGTCCATGTGGGTTTCCTCCGGGTTCTCCGGTTTCCTCTCACAGTCCAAAAACATGGATGAAGTCAGTTGAGTTCTCCAAATTGCCTCATATAGAGTGTGTTTGTGTGCGTGTCTGTGTGAGTGAGTGTGTGCCGAGCGATAGATTGGCGCCCTGTCTTGGGTGTATATGCCCAGCGCCCGAAACGTTCTCCCCTGGATGGGCATGGGGAACCCCCCCCCCTTTATAGGATAAAGTGGAAGATAATGGATGGATGGATGACTAGAAAATTTCCTTTAACTAATTTCTTACAAAAATGAATAACTGAAATAACAAAGTCTGCTTGAAATAAATCTATTGACAAAATGGTCTTAATAGTCAAAATGGACTTAATCCTATGTACTGTTATCACTTTCTTTAATTATTTTTTATTTAGTTCAACATGCTGCATCACATTACTTCTGTTTTATGTACACTGGCATTTAGTGATCGACCGATATGGGTTTTTTTAATGGCCGATGCCGTTATTTAGACAACAGAAGTGGCCGATGGCCGATATATAAAGCTGATATTACCAGTTTTTATTGCAACTAATAAAGTACAATAATAATAATAATAAAATAATAATAAACAAGACGCAAAAGTAATCAGACAGTTTATCACTGTCTACTCTACTTTTTGTAATACAGAGAGCAATATTAAAAACATACAACTTTAAATTACACATTATTAATTAAAGTTTCAGTGTACCTAAACATAAGTAGATAGCAGCATCTTTTTACAATGAACCTTTATTGATGAACATTGCACAATTCACACAGAACAACATTCAATTAACTTTTTGAACTTATGAGCCAATTTAGCTAATTTAGATAAATAAATAAAATATTAACAAACAAATATTGTAGTTTGTAGTGTGAAAAAAAGTACTTATTTGAACATCTCAAGAAAAAAATTAAATGAACTGAACTTGAACTACTTCAGAATTAAAATTGTGAACTTTGAACATGAAATGTTCACTTTGAGCATGTATGAACTGAACTTGAACTAGTTCAGAAAAGCTGTGAACTGGCACAACACTGCCTGTAAGCTTGCGTCAGTTTTTGCTAGCGATATATAGATATATATAGCTAGCCACAACAAAATCGCCCTAATTATACAAACAGTAAACACTGTATATGTTACAAATAGCATCCCGGAACATTATTATAGCGTTAGCTAGCGTTAATTAGTATTAGTTGGCCAGTTTAGCTGTTCAAGTGGTTGTTAAGGTTACAGTTCCAAATAAAACTATTGGCATTTTCTCTCTAAATAACATAATTGCTCTAATTATGCAGACAGTAAACACTTTATACATTACAAAGAGTAGCCAGTAACAAATACTGAGAGTTGAAAGAGAAACCGTTTTCATGAGCCGTAGAGCAGTTTCAAAACACCAACGGATCCATATTCTCTTGAGCATTGACTGACGTTCTGCCGGAAGAACACTAGGGGCCACTCTAAGCAAAAGTTAGATTGAGCCAGAATGACGGAGTTGCCCACAGCGTTGTCTGTAGGCATTGTTTAAATATCGGCCTTGTGCGCTCATATATCGGTCGATGCCGATTATCTAAAAATGCCAAAAATCGGCCCGATTAATCGGCTGGTCGATCAATCGGTCGATCACTACTGGCAATCTGTGTAGATTTGTAGCGAATCTAAAGTTTCTGATGACATTTTTCTGGGGTTTTTGAATATTCCTTAGGCATTTAGAAATTAATAAAGGCAAGTTTTAGTGATATTTCTAATCTGTATATATATATATATATATATATATATATATATATATATATATATATATATATATATATATATATGTATGTGTGTGTATGTACTAATGTAATTTTTTTAAATTCCTTTTCCAACTTTTACAAATTTTTCATTGTCAAAGTCACCAGGATTCTTATAATTTAATTTTTTTGTTTTTGAACACATGTAATTAAAGAATTCCCCATTCATTGTTTTAATTATATGTATTGATTATATATATTTCTTAGTGTATATTTGCAAATAGGTTGCAAATGTGTTAAAATTGTGTGACCCTGACCGTGACCATGATGGAAATTCATGAATAAATCATGCGAAGTCTTGTTGTGACATTGTGTGTACGTTGACCTTTTGGTTAGCCATATAAAAAAAACTGAAGATTCCTTCAAATCACCAAGCTGCTGTTGTGTGTCTGTTATTGTGTGTGTGCGCAGGATATAAAGGCTTTCTATAACTTGACATGGGAGAAGCGGTATGGAGAGGCTGCAACTGGTGACATGCTTACATTGCTTTGGTCCATCACTGTCTCCATATTTGCAGTAGGAGGCCTGATGGGGGCACTCATTGTCCCCTTCTTTATCAAAGTGCTTGGCAGGTTAGAACAAATAAGTGCACACACATGAAACACAAACATATGTATATACAGTCATGGCCAAAAGTTTTGAGAATGACACAAATATATTTTCACATGATCTGCTGCCCTCTGGTTTTTATGTGTGTTTGTCAGATGTTTTTATCACATACAGAAATATAATTGCAATCATATTATGAGTAACAAAAGCTTTTATTGACAGTAAGAATGAGTTAATGCAGCAAGTCAATATTTGCAGTGTTGACCCTTCTTCAGGACCTCTGCAATTCTCCCTGGCATGCTCTCAATCAACTTCTGGACCAAATGCTGACATAGCAGTCCATTCTTACACAATCAATGCTTGCATTTTGTCAGAATGTGTAGGTTTTTGTTTGTCTACCCGCCTCTTGATGATTGACCACAAGTTCTCAATGGGATTAAGATCTGGGGAGTTTCCAGGCCATGGACCCAAAATCTCTGTTTTGTTCCCTGAGCCATGTAGTTATCACCTTTGCTTTATGGCAATGTGCTCCATCATGCTGGAAAAGGCATTGTTGATCACCAAACTGCTCTTGGATGGCTGGGAGAAGTTGCTCTCGGATGACATTCTGGAACCATTCTTTATTCATGGCTGTGTTTTTAGGCAAGACTGTGAGAGAGCCGACTTGGTTGAGAAGCAACCCCCACACATGAATGGTTTCAGGATGCTTTACAGTTGGCAAGAGACAAGACTGGTGGTAGCACTCACCTGGTTTTCTCCGAATAAGCTGTTTTCCAGATGTCCCAAACAATCGGAAAGGGGATTCATCAGAGAAAATGACTTTACCCCAGTCCTCAGCAGTCCACTCCCTGTACCTTTTGCAGAATATCTGTCTGTCCCTGATTTTTTTTCTGGAGAGAAGTGGCTTCTTTGCTGCCCTCCTTGAGACCAGGCCTTGCTCCAAGAGTCTCCGCCTCACAGTGCGTGCAGATGCACTCACACCTGCCTGCTGCCATTCCTGAGCAAGCTCTGCACTGCTGGTAGCCTGATCCCGCAGCTGAAACACTTTTAAGAGACGGTCCTGGCGCTTGCTGGTCTTTCTTGGGCACCCTGGAGCCTTTTTGGCAACAATGGAACCTCTCTCCTTGAAGTTCTTGATGATGCAATAGATTGTTGACTGAGGTGCAATCTTTCTAGCTGCGATACTCTTACCCCATTAGCCCTGTTAGGCCATTTTTGTGCAGTGCAATGATGACTGCACGTGTTTCTTTAGAGATAACCATGGTTAACAGAAGAGAAACAATGATGTCAAGCACCAGCCTCCTTTTAAAGTGTCCAGTGGGGTCATTCTTACTTAATCATGACAGATTGAACTCCAGCCCTGTCTTCATCAACACCCACACCTGTGTTAATGGAGCAATCACTGAAACGATGTTAGCTGGTCCTTTTAAGGCAGGGCTGCAATGAAGTTGAAATGTGTTTTGGGGGATAAAGTTCATTTTCTAGGCAATATTGACTTTGCAATTAATTGCTGTTAAGGTGATCACTCTTTATAACATTCTGGAGTATATGCAAATTGCCATTATAAAAACTGAAGCAGTATACTTTGTAAAAATTAATATTTGTATCATTCTCAAAACTTTTGGCCATGACTGTACAGTATATTCAGATATATATGTAGAAAATCATCCAGTTTCAGCATTGTTTTACATTACATTACCGAAACATTTTACACACACACATTATTACCCTCACCATTACAATAACAAGACTTGTTTTAAATTTAAAGACTAAAACAAATACCTTTTAGAGTATTCTATTAACATTAAGTTAAAATTAACTCAACATTAAGTTATAATTGAGTTAACTTTATAAACATCCAAACATACAACTGTCATTTAAATACCCATAGACTTGTTTTTCTTACAATCCAAAGTATTTAAGATTTATGTCTAAATGCATTTTTTAGTTTATAAATTGAATGTTTAGAATATAACATAAGCGACATTGATGGCAACATTGTGTTTTGGTGATATTTTAATTTGTCTGGAACAAGGCACTTGATTGAGTGAAGGGATAATGAATTCAGTCAGGTACAGAAATTCCTAAAAATGTTTAGGTTTATGATTAGAATAGTTAAACATTTTTAATAAAATTTCATTTCATATTCTCTTGAACCTGGTTATTTAGTACCCTTCATAATTATGGGTGCTATTGCATAAAATGGAAATGGCGGGTAAAAAAAAGTTCACCATTTTGTTAATTATCTCACAGTCCTAAAAATTTTAACTCAATTGTGTGCTTTAACTACTGGAACCATGGCAATTCTAAAGAAAAAACACATATTTGTTCTAAAATAATAACGCTGAGCATTATTTAAGTGTATTCGTCATCAAAATCTCTTTCGCACTGACGCTTACAACACAAATTAACAGCTGGCGAATTACATATTCCTGCAGCAGACTTAATGAACCTGACATTTACATTTGGTTATTTAGCAGATGCTTTCATCCAAAGCGAGTATTCCAACTTGATGGTTGTACACAAGCAAATTTTTGGCCACAGCATCCAACTATGAGGGTCTTGCTCAAGGACGCACATTGGTAACTTCAGTCGACATGGGATTCGAACCCAAAACCCTTCAGATTGATAGCCCAACACACTGAACTACTATACACACTATAATTGAACATCCATTATAATTAATTCATTCTACCAACTGCTGTAAGGAGTCTGAATCATGAACTAAGGTAGAAATGATATTCAAATTTTGAGGCGACATATTGCAGAAAGCTTTTTCCCCAGTAGAAAATTTGTTAATTCTAGGATCTAAAAAAATCCTGCATTGTGAGAACTTCACTGATTTAAGGTTAACAAAGATTATACCATGTTTGATTATATAACACATTATATCTTAAAGAAATTTCATTTCGACAAGAGGACCTTGTAACTAGCATAGTGACATTAAGAAAGAATCTGTCAAAGTCATATACAATTTAATACATTAATAATGTTCAACATGGAGGGCTGACGGTTAAGACCAAAGATACCAAATGCACACTTTTTAGTGCTCCCAATGTCTGTTGCAGCTAAGGCTCTCTCCCTATTGTGCCTTACCTCTTCTTCACTTATACCTCTACACAGACACGTAGAAAGGCGACAGGCAGTTTTTTTTTTTTACCTCATCTGCTTTCTTGAATCCACCTCCTAATTACAAATCATTCACAAAGAATTTTATTACTTCAAGAACAAAAGTGTTACAAAAGTGTAACTTTTATATGTAAGACCGGTTATGCAGTTAGGTATTTATATGAAGGTCAAATATTTGGACAGCCTTGCTTAAATTTAATTACAAATAGCTTAACACATAACATGCATGTGACATATATTTGGCTACTGTGTGAAACCACAGAGAGGTATGACATGCACTGGATCACCTCCTGCTGTTGAAAAGACACACAGACAATAAACATTAATCTCAGCACTATGTCACAATCCTCTATAAAAACATATTATATGTAATTGTAACGGGGCGGCACGGTGGCTTAGTGGTTAGCACGTTTGCCTCTCAGTGCTAGGGATTCCTGGTTCGAATCCCCACCTGGTTCTCCCCGTGTCCACGTAGGTTTCCTCCGGGCTCTCTGGTTTCCTCCCACAGTCCAAAAACATGGATCAAATCAATTGAGTTCTCCAAATTGCCCCATATAGAGTGTGTTTGTGTGCGTGTCTGTGTGAGTGAGTGTGTGCCCAGCGATAGATTGGCGCCCTGTCCTGGGTGTATATGCCCAGCGCCCGAAACGTTCTCCTCTGAATGGGCAACCCCCCCCGCCGCGACCCTAATATAGGATAAAGCATGGATGGATGTATTTTTTAAAAGTTTGATATCCGCGGCATTCCAACTCTAAATCATCTGAGGTGACCCCAGCTTGTACAAAATATTTATTGATGGCCTGCCACTATATTTTCTTCAGGAAATGCAACTCTCTAGTCATAAAAAGCTTTTGCTGTTAGGTGAAAGAAAAAAAAGAGGGAGGTTGCTTATGAGGTGTTCTTGAAAAAATCATTTACTAAGACAAATACAGGAAAGCTGGAAATGTTGCTTGGCATAAAAATTGGATAAATCAATTAAATCAGGTTTGACTTTTCAGCTGCTAGACCCCTTGACAATCCACCTCACTACTTCAAAGTAGCAACTCTTTCAAACAAACTTAACTTCAAACTTGACATTTAGTATCTTTTCATTAGTCAGTCACCATTTCTTTCTTCCACCATCTTCCACCGTCTCTCCAGTGGGAATGAAAACGCTGAAGACTTGCAGTGAGTCAGGATATTTTTAGTGTAGCATTTCTTCAGACACAGATCTGTAATAATGGATGTACTTCAGTACACAAATTGTCTTTAGGGACCACATTATTCCTTTTATTAACATACTTAGATGGAACATTTAAAGGAATGGTGAAATTTTCCAGAGCGACTGAGTATAATTAAATATTTTTAGTACAGGTTCAAATTCATCTTCTCATTAGTAGGTGTAGTTAATTTAAGGTCACAATGGAAATTGAATTTTCCCTAGTAAAAAACACTCACTTTTAGATTATGATATATTAATTATTACTATTCTGTGTCATCTATAAATAAAATTTATACATGTGTAAATGTAAGCTTGTAATTCAACACTCCACACTCATCATATTGCTGTGGCTGCAGTATCTTTGAGTCATTATACCAATGTACGTCCTACATTGACTTGCAAAAATTCTGCCCTCGACCTTATCCATTTTGTCAGGGTCCAGGAAACACTTTCCTTGCATTTTGTTGAGTTCCCATTTAGGAAACTACAGTAACAGCACACAAATTTCTGTTTACATTAATTATTTTCAGGTTATTCCTTGTTTTATTGTGTTTGTTTTCTATTTGGTTATTGTTTATATATATTTTTTTATTTTTTTCTTAAGGGTATATATGGAATTTGTAGTTTAACAATTACAGACTGCAGTACATCTGTTTTCTTTTTTGGTTAGTCCCCTGTTGGTTCTTTGTTCTCTATTGGTCAGGACCATAACAGATCAGGTATAATTTGGGTGGTGTATTGTTTATCGTCTGTTCTGCAGTGACACTGATGCGGTGAGGGGGTTTTAGTGCATCAGTGCTGCCGTAGTTCAATTTAAACACCTTAGTGACACTGCTGCAATGAGAATAAAGCCAACCAACCAATTGGGGTCCTGACCATTTAACAATTATATTGTGGTGAACTTCTATGAAAGTTAATTATCAGCATGCTACTGCTATACACTACTACAAACTAACCATTTAAAAAAAAAAAAAAAACTGGATTTTATTATATTTATTACTCTGTAAAGCACTTTAAATTGCCTTGCCTTACTCAGTTTATTAGAATGGTGGTAAATGGTCTTCTGCCTTTTCACTTCTCACATGTGGTGCTAACATCAACACAAGGGCTTCAGTTTATTCCTTGAACATTTAATGATTGGTACAGATTTTTCATATATATATATATATATATATATATATATATATATATATATATATATATATATATATATATATATATATATATATATATATATATATATATCAGACAGTGTAATGTCCCTTGTTGTTAGTTAGCTTTTAAAATGGGTGATATCCAAAAATGGTGAGTTAAGCCAGCACATTTTTTCCCTTTATTAAACAATTGCTGCAAATTTGCATTGCTGCCAGTAAAAATAGTTTTAGCAAACTTATTTTACGTTTTGTCCACCTCCTACTTTTGGTAAGTATTTTACATTTTGTCTCATTTTTTATGACAAATGTGTCTTTAAACCTAATCATCATGAAGATGCTTTAATTTTTAGATAAGGGTTTTAGTTATTTATATTTAAAACCCTATCATACAGCAATATGCATTTAGATATGTAAGGGGTTGAGGCTCATGTGTCCATGAAAGAGTGGGCTGCAGTTATAAAGATTAGACAGAGTGAATGAGGCATGTATTTTTTTAATTGACAATTCTCAAAGCATTTGGCTTTTGAAGCTGGCATTAGCGAAAAACGCATCTAAATCACCCAAGGGAAATTAACACCACACACACACAGCCACACACAAAGACTGAAAGGTGGAGAGTGAGACTTTCCTGTAAACGATCGACCCTCCTCAACCTCCATTACACATAATCTTCACCCTCTCTTAACACATCTCACTTTAAATTTTTTCCAATTTTGGTCAGTTTGACAAATGGACATATGGACATATATATATATATATATATATATATATATATATATATATATATATATATATATATATATATATATATATACATACACATATATATACACATACACACACACACACACACATATATATATATATATATATATATATATATATATATATATATATATATATATATATATATATATACATACATGTACATTTTAAATGAATTGCTTGAAATTTTGAAATTTATATTATTATTAGGCTGCAAGGTTTCTTGATGAAAAGGTTGAACTTGAATTAAAATTTATTTCTTTGTTTACTCATATCCTACTGATGTCCTACTCATGTTGCTTAGGTTTTAAAAACATGTAGGTCAAGTAAATTAAAGTAACTAAATACACAAAAAGTACTCACAAAATAATAAATACAAAAAAACTACAAAAAAATATAAAAAATAAATAAAACTTACTAAATACAAAATACTAAAACTAAATACTCACAAAAAGTTAGGTATATTTGGCTTTCATGTGAAATCTCAGGACGAGCCTAAAATACATTTAAACCTTTTTATTTATTTATTTATTTATTTATTTTTTGCCTACTGTGCGTACACACAGGAATTTGTCCTCCACATTTAACCCATCCATGCAGTGAAACACATATACACTGGTGAAGTGAACACACATGCGTGGAGTGGTGGGCAGCCTTGAATATGCCGCCCGGGGAGCACTTGGGGTCCGGTGCCTTACCCAAGGGCACTTCAGCCATTGTACTTGGTGGGACCGGGAATCGAACCGGAGACCTTCTGGGCACAAGGCTGGTTCCTTAACCACAAACCCATGACTGTACGTCACTTTACAGGTGAACTTAATGTGACCTTCTCTAAGCTTTTGAATGTACATGTCCAACAAATGTTTAGTACTTTTTGCACAAGTTGCTTTATTTTAACTAGGAGCTTTTTGGCAAAATTCACAACAGGTGTTTGATCATCGAATCGACCAATAAATGTCCTGGTTCAGTTAGAGCTGGTGTTTAAACTAGGGCTGTATTCAACTACAAATTTTCGTAGTCGAATCTGATTCGTCAGATTTTCCCTATAGTCGACTGATAGTCGAATCAGTTAAAATGTCACCACAAGATGGCGCTATAAGCATAGTTTTTAAAAAAGATTTTTTAAATATATTTTACTTGTTTTTCAAACAAAAGAAAACCTTTTTTTTTGTTTTTCTTTTTTTTTCTAGAAATTATGATGATTTTATTTGACAAAAGGCTATATATAACGAAAACAAAAACATTTCATGTAAAAACTAATGCTTAGCAGCAGCCATGGACACCCCCATGTGGTCAAAATGGTACATTCGACTATGAGGTTCATAGTCGACTACGGTTCTCCGAATCGAATCGTCGAATCAGCGAATATTGCAGCTCACCCCTAGTTTAAACAGTCATCATGCTGTTCAGATTTTGACATCATGAGACCAAGACAACACAATAATGGATCAAGAGTACCTTGCCATTGTGATGCTTCAAACAAGACCTTCTTAGACAGAAGTTGCCACTGAGCTTAGAGTGTCACAGAGTGACATGAGCAGGTTGCAACAGAGATACCGAGAGACTGGAAGAGTCACAGAAAGGTGTAAAAGTGGACGTCCTTTGGCCACATCCCATGATGATGACCGCTACATTGTGAACAATGCCCTTAGAAACCGGATGATGAATGCCACTCAACTCCAGGCACGTTTAAGTGAGGTGAGGGGCACCCAAGTGTCACGTCAGACCATTTGAAACCGTTTACATCAGCATGGTCTGCGTGCTAGACTTACTGCAAGGGAACCTGACCACACCGCCAGGCACAAGCGTCACCTTCTTGCATTGGCCAGGGAGCATTTATGCTGAACGAGGGACCAGTGGGCCTCAATGCTGTTCTCTGATGAAAGTCGATTCACATTGAGCAGAAATGCTGGAAGCAAATGATGTTGAAGACGTCAAGGAAAGCGCTATGCATCAGCCACTGTTGTCGATAAGCTTTTGGTGGTGGAGGTGTTGCAGTGTGGGCAGATGTGTCCAGTCGGAGCACAACTGCCCTACACTTTGGGAATGGTACAGTGACAAGCCCATACTACCTGAAAAACATCAATAATTCAATGATTGTGCCATTACATAAACAACACAGGCCTGATTTCATCTTCATGGACGACAATGCTCTAGCTCATCAAGGTCACATCAGGGAACAGCTGTTGGAGACTGGTGTACCTCAAATAGAATGGTGTGCACTTTCTCCAGACCTGAATCCCATTGAAAACCTGTGGGATCAGCTGAGTCGCTTTGTAGAGGCTCGAAACTCTGCACCCCAGAACCTCAATGACCTAAGGGCTGCCCTTCAAGAAGAGAAGGATGCCATGCCTCAGCAGACAATAAGTTGACTTGTGAACAGCGTGAGATGTTGTCAAGATGTAATTGAAGCTCAAGGGAACATGACGGGTTATTGTGACGTTGAATTTTTTTTAAGTGGTGGAGGAACTCACCAGTGCATCCTTCTACTTAAATGTCCTACTTTCATGATATCACTGTAGCATGAACTTTTTACATTTTCCATGAATTTCACCTGAAAGCCAAATATCCATAACTTTTTTGTGAGGAGTGTAAGTGAAATCAACTAAAGGGTAAAATGGTGCTACAATTGTTACCTTTGTGTGTGCATCTTCTCCTCTCCAGCCCAAGCACATATTAGTAGGTAAATTGCAAATACAAAATAGCCGCAGTTGTGAATGTGCGAGTGATCGTGTTCGTCTGTGTGGCTTCCATGTCATGAAGTGATGACTTTTTTTTTGTTTCCAGTATTCAGACAGTTGCACCTAGGTGTGTTCATCTGTCTGCCCTGTATTTGATTGGAAGCTTGGAATTCCAAATCTTGCTAAAAAAATCTGGTTTTAATGTAATCGTTCATCTGTGCATAAAATATGGTTCTTCTAAAATGGTTCTTGTTTTGGTTAAGACGAATTGGAAGTGGTGAGTTTGTATTAAGAATATGTGTTATTAAAACTATAAAGATACAGAATGATTGTTTACCTACTGGGAATTTCTGCCTGACGCACCTCCACCGGTGCCTTTGGTGCAAATGTGCTCATTCTGAACACCTCTCTGGGCATACATGGGTCATCAGCTGGGGACCATAAGTCATGGATGTTTCGCACCTTTAACCCCAGTACATATCCTGGTGGTGGAGCAATGGTGGCCCCTGCTGGTGGCCCCTGATGATCCTAGGTGCTATTCAACCCCCAAGTCCTATGCTTCCTCCTTCTCTGCCCTTCTAGACCTCCACAGCCAGACCTTTGATGGCTTTCCGACACCCTGCTCCTGTGCATGTCATGTCACAGAGCTGGCAAACAGTTGAGGATCCGAAAAAGCCCCTAATTCCCACTTCAACAGGGTATGCGATGGCTTTCCAGCCAGCCCTGCAACCCCTTTTGTTAAGTCTGCATACCTTGAGAGCTTCTGCTGATTGGCAGCCTCCAAACCCTCTTCCCAAGGGACAGTGAGCTTCACCAAGGATAGTCTTGCAAGGCTCTGATCACATAATCAGGCCAGAGGGACTTTTCAGCAAACTCCCTGGGAAATTGGAGCTGTCTTCCCAGGTCGACCCTTATGGTCCACACACCACAAGGTGAGAGGACTCTTAATATTTCTCTCTGGTGAGGGAGGTTAATGCTCTCTCCAGCCCTTCCAAACTGGATGGGATATTTTGCTGCAGCAGGAGGTCTGCTATTTGCCTCCTGTCTGCATGATTCTACCACCTCTGCAGCTTCCTCAGGACCAGATCATGGCGCCATCTGCCGACCAGACAGAAAGTGGTGCAGGATTGCATTACTGGTGTTACACAGGGGACAGGTATCTTCCATGCCGAACCGTTTCTGGGACAAGGTTAGGTGTCATTGGTGGAGCTAATCAGGAAGCTGAGCCTAGATTGGGAGATCTTCCACAGATCAGACTATGAAGATGACCAGTCTGTGACACCTTCCCATGATATCCAGCCTTACCAGCCTAATACCATTTAATAATGTAGCTTGTTTATGTCTTGTGAATTTAATGATGATTAACCCAAAATTATGTGATCATTCTAAACTTAAATTTTTTTATCTGGAAATTTCGATTTGTTAATGGAATTAATCTATAGAAATAGCTGAAACAGTCTGGTTTGATATTGATTTTCAAACAAAACACACTGAAGAATGGTTACAAATGCTGGTATTATGCATCAGGCAAAAGTCTAATCAAATAATTGATTTTAAGGCTATTAAATATCAATCTTTGTGGTGGAATTCTAGTCAATTGATGCAAAATACTTTACTCTAGGTTTTCTAATTGTATAACCCTATCATGTCTAGTAAAATGTTAGTCTAAGGCCTTGCGCATTTTAGGTCCTAAATGATAAAATTCTAACGTTACTTATAGAGCAAATTTTTATCTAAAGCAAAAATAAAAGGGTTGCACAAGAGTTCCAAAAAGGTTATTTTGCATCTATAAACTAAGCACGTTGTTCTCCATAGGAGCTGCTCTCCATAGGAGCTGCTTTCCTTAATCTAATCGGACCTGTCCTGTGGATGCTCGTGATTACTGAGTTTTTCTGCAGAAGCTGGCATATTTGTAGTCTCACTCCTCTATTTACAATTTACAATACCTCTATTTACAATACTGTACAATAGCAGTTGTAGAGCTTGAAGTGTTTTTCCCATCATTACATTTTCAGTTACACTCAATGTTTTTTACCTTATGCATCTCAATCCTCTGGTTAGTTAAGAAAGGTGAGTTTGCAACATGGTCAAGTTCAAAAGATGGTAATAAATAATAAGTTGTAAAATCAGTAGTGGGGCATGCATTTTATACCTAGGTGTTTAGTGATGCTACGTCTGAATTAATCCACCTGTCAATAACTAGTTTATAATAACTTTTTAAAACATTATGCAGAAATGCAGTATAAAGTGCCATTGCATCACTACGACTAGGGTCTCGCAGGGGTTCCCCATGCCCAGGGGAGAGCGTTACAGACACTGGCCAAATACTCCTTTCTAAACATTTTTACCCTTTTTTGCTTCTTTGTTGGTTTTTGTAGTTCTTTCTTGGACATTTTAATCTTTGTAGTTTATTTTTGAAATCAGCAAGTATCATGGGAAGGGCAGTGTTCATTTACTGGATTGAAATGCAGATTATTTTAATAATTATTTTCACGTAGTGACTTTCCTTTGCATAAATTCATTATGAATATACAATAGATATCATTATTCTGTGGTTAATTTGAGTCGAAGATGATTATTATTGCTATCGATACTTTCTAGTCTCTTATTGTTTACATTTAGTTAGAAAAGTATAAAGATATCATATAGCACACAAAATAACACTAATATTTATCAGGAATTCCTACTTTCCATGTTCTGCATTACCTAGAGGTTATCTGTCTGTATTTCATTAACTTTGAAGTCTGGTCACTCTATGAATTGAGAGAAAACTGAAAAAAATTTAAAAAACTGGGCGAGCCCAAAGAGGACATGTTTTTTTTTTTTTTTTTTTTTAAAGTAATAATCACCAAGATTCATGAAAAATAATTATTACAAAATTGCTCTTCTAAATTTTAATACATGTGAAATTATATATAATAAATATAATATATATAAAAACATACACGTCCTCTCTGGGCTTACGTACTTTTAAGTCCAGTCACTGATCTAAAAACTGAAAAAGGTGTTAAAACACAGTCTATTTTGTTGTGTCTATTAGATGATGATGTTGTAGCTCTATTTAGTTTGATTAAATCAGTGTTCCAATATGGAGTTCCTTCAGAAATGTTCAAGAGACAGCTTTTGACCTATTTAGGGATTTTTTGGAAATCTGTTATCTTTGGCTGCGTCACAAATTAACCACCTGTGAATTTTTTTTTTCGGAACAAAGAAATCATAAAATGACTTTTAACACAGTTCAGTTAAAGTTCACAGGGCCGCTTATCTTACAGAGTCTTTCAGCCACTGTGGAGTTGTCAGTCTCTGGCACAGTTATATGGCATTTAAAATTCCTCTGGTGTAATTAAGTTTGTTCAAAATGGCCTGGATGTAGTCAAAGTGACTTGGTTATGCTTTAGTGAGTTGGAAACGTGACTGGCTGTCACATTTTGGAATTAATTTGAACATTGTCATGGCTTTTTCAGCATGCAACAGCAAAACTCAATGAAATACCTTCAAAAGCACATACTTCACTCAAAATTATTTGTTTTTGCCTCAAAAGCAAATATTTAGGTCAATAATTTTTTCAGCGCCATCAAAATATCTTGTCTGTGTGCCATTGCCTATGACAAGGCAGTCAAAATACTTAGTAATGTTGTCAGTGCAACAGTGAAGACTGTAAGCATATTCTGATGGAAACTAACTAAGCTTTTGTAAGAACGCTGCACACTCTGTGGCATATCAATTGAAATAGTCCAGGTTACACACACAAATACAAACTTACTGAACACAAATGTTACACATGACTATGTGGGAGATGGACTGCAAGAAATTGGACTGGAATCAAATTTAGAGTAATATTCTTTACTGTATTATTTTCTAACAGCACTGCAATCTGTTGACAAAAAATCTAATTGAAGTTCAGGAACGACACAACTGTTTGCCTGCACTATATGGAACAAAGGAAAAACTACAAAATTAGAAACTTACTCTGAATACTCAAAACAACTTAAGGAATTACTGTAGTGCTTTCTTTTCTATTCATCCTGACGCTCCTCTCTGTTGGGCCACATGTTTTCATCCACATCAAGTTCAAGTTCAAGTTATTTATTTATATAGCACTTTTACAACAGTACATTGTCACAAAGCAGCTTTACAGAATGAAAATAATTTAAACCCCCAAAGAGCAAGTTGAAGCGACAGTGGCAAGAAAAAACTCCCTTTTATGTTGTTATTCAAGGAAGAAACCTTGGGAGGACCAAGACTCAGTGGGGGACTCATCCTCCTTGAGCGGCCAGGCAGCGACAACAGTGTAGGACAGCTAAGTACAGATATTAAACAAATGGAAAAACTAACAACTGGAAAACTATATGTTAGTCCATTAAGGGTGTCCTGCAGGACCGCCAGTCCAATTGATATTCAGGTTCCATCCAGTATTCGTCAGCAGAGCCATGGATGAAGATCTCCCCCCCATTAATGATGAGGTGGGTGAAGAGGTGAAACGCCAGCATACACTGATCACAGATTACCCCCCCCAACACAGCCAAGCCTGAGATCTACATCTTTATCTACAGGGGATTAATTAAACGCAAGATTAAATAAATGTGTTTTTAATTTTTTTTTAATATACACCTTGAGATCGGAGCTCACGTGTTGAATCAGCTCACAATTGAATCAGCTCACTCAGATACTGTGGAGCCTGATTATGTAGAATTTTATATGTTATCAATAAAATTTTGTACTCAATACGAAACTTAACTGGTAGCCAGTGCAAGTTTGATAACACAGGACTGATATGATCAAACTTTCTGGTTTTAGTTAAAACTCTAGCAGCAGCATTTTGCACAAGTTGTAATTTATGTAATGATTTATTAGAACATCCTGTCAGAAGTGAATTACAATAATCTAACCTTGAGGTAATAAAAGCATGAATTAGTTTTTCTGCATCTTGGAGGGAGAGGATATTTCGCAGCTTCGAAATGTTACAAAGGTGAAAAAAATGCAATTCTAGTAATATTGCTAATGTGCTTTGTAAAGGAGAGATCTGAATCAATAATGACACCGAGATTATTTACAGATGAACTGGGTCTAATTAAAGCGTTATCAAGGTTTAACATAGTGTTAGAAGCTTTGTTCATTTTGTCCTTGGGTCCAAATATCAGAAACTCTGTTTTATCAGAATTTAGCAGTAGGAAGTTTTTTTACATCCATATTTTAATATCTTGGATGCAGTCCTCGAGCTTACTGACTAAACGAGCATCATTAGGGTTAGCTGAAACGTATAACTGTGTATCATTTGCATATGAGTGGAAACTGATTCCATGTTTACGAATAATTGATCCCAATGGAAGCATATATAATGCAAATAGGAGTGGTCCAGAACTGACCCTTGTGGGACATCATATTTAACTTTAGCAAGATCAGAACTTTGGTTGTTAACACAGGTGAATTGATATCGATCTGTCAGGTAGGATTTAAACCACTGGAGTGCAGTTCCTGTAATGCCCACAGTGTTTTCTAATCTATCAACTAAGATGTTATGGTCTATAGTGTCAAAGGCTGCACTAAGATCTAATAATACAAGAAAAGAGATTTGGTTATTATCAGAGGACATTAATAAGTCATTAACGACTTTAATTAAGGCTGTCTCAGTGCTATGATGAGACCTAAAACCTGACTGAGAAACTTCATGAACGTTATTAGCTAGAAGATGGCGATTCAGCTGGTTGAACACAATTTTTTCTAGGATTTTAGAGACAAAAGGAAGGTTTGATATTGGTCTATAGTTGGACAGTATTAGAGGATCTAAATTAGGTTTTTTAAGTAATGGTTTAATGACTGCACACTTCTGATTTTTGGGGACATGTGTCATCATTTAAGTGATGAAACATCATTTAAGTGATGAATTTATAATGTTTATAAAAGGCTCTGTAATATTTGGTCGGAGGTTTTTAAGCAGGTTCGTAGGTATTGGGTCTAACATACAGGATGTTGTCTTTGTGTAATTAATGAGACAAGCTCTTTTTTAGATATGGGGTTAAAGCAGTGCTTCTCAAATAGTGGGGCGCGCCCCCCTGGGGGGGCGCAGTGCGGTGCATGGGGGGGCGCATAAAAAGAAATCACAGAGCAAGTGATATTAAGTGCATTGAACAAACCCTCAAGAGACAACATGGAGAAATATTTAACAGGAATGACGGAGAGAAAGGCGGAGAGAGACGAAGATAATGAGAGCAACAAAAGTCAACCGAAAGTTAAAACGAGGAAAGTGTATGTAGCGCTTGGTTTCACTGTAACTGAGGTGGGAGACGAAGAAAGACCGGTGTGTCTTCTGTGTCTTTAAATGTTGGCAGCGGACAACGTGAAATAAATGAAGGCGTCACTTAAAGACATTACACCCCAATCACGCTGATAACCGCTTGAGTTTTTAATCGAAAACGTGACGCGTACAGCAAGCAATTATAACGCTTTATGAAAGCTACTGCAGAAAAGCTGTGTGCTGCAGAACGGACGCGTTGGAGACATCAGTTCTGATTTCCTTATTTTGATAAAAAAAAACAGCACAAATTGTTGTATTCATTTTTGTTTTGTAGGTTAAAGTGTTAATAAATTGTGCTCCTGAATTAATGTTGCTGATGAATTTTAATTTATTATTATTTATTGATTTTATATCATTTCATTTTTCAGTATCAAATGCCAGTCAGTTCAATGTTTCTAGTTTAAATAAGGATTTTATTCGTTTCTGTTACAAACTAAAAAACAAAGTTAATAAAACTATTCTTTGTTCTAAGTTGATCTATATTTCTTTCTTTTTTGTTTTCTTTATTGTTAATAAGGAGACATTGTTATAAAAGAGGGGTACTTATACCAAATTTATAGACAAGTCATACTACAGTGGGCGTGTAAAAATACTTTTTCAACCCATTTTGTCGTGGGGGGGGGGGGGGGGGGGGGCAAAAAGTTTTCTTCTTCCTAGAGGGAGCTTAATAGAAAAGGTATTTAACTCTTATACTATATTATCTTCTCCACCACTAGATTTTTCAGAAATCATTGAGGGTAGATTATTGGTTACGCTACACAATGCATTAGCTGATTTAAGTCTTATATTTTTATCCCTAAAGAAATTCATGAAATCATTGCTGCTGAACTGTGAGTGAATCTGTGAATCTGATTCAGTAGCACTTCGAGTTAATTTGGCAATGGTACTAAAGAGGAATCTTTGGTTGTTTTTGTTGTTCTCTATTAATTCAGAATAATATTTAGTCTTCGCTGCGTTGAGTGCATGTTTGTACTCAGTCATACTGTCCTTCCATGCAACCCTAAATACCTCTAATTTAGTTTGTCTCCAATTACACTCCATGGTTCTAGTGGTTTGTTTTAGGGCACGTGTTTGATCATTAAACCATGGAACGAATCTTTTATCTTTAATCCTTTTTAGTTTAAGTGGAGCGACACTGTCTAAGGTTGCAGAAAACCCGTGTTTAAGGTTTTCAAGTTCATTGGGTCCTGATGCTGGTTTAATGTTTAATATGGGTAAATGTTGTAGGAATGACACAGCAGTAGAGGGAATGATTGTACGCTTCATATCATTTTAATGACTGGATCAATATCAATTTCTAAATCGTAGGTTATCAAATAGTGATCAGAGATGACCTCACTTAGTGGAACAATAGTTAAATTATTAATGTTAATACCATGTGATAAAACTAAGTCTAATGTATGTTTACAGCGATGTGTTTTACCAACTACACTTTGAGTAATGCCCATGGAATCTAGGATGGAGTCAAAGGCTAATTTAAATGAGTCTAGTGGGTTTTCAAAGTGAACATTGAAGTCACCGACTATTAAGGCTTTGTCTGATGAGATTATGTTGGAGAGAAATTCACCAAATTCTTTAATAAACTGTATATGGGCCGGGAGGGTAATAATATATGGTAATAAGTTGCATTAGATTGTATTTATTTTTCAATGCAGATGAGCTGCTTATGTTGAGTACAAGAGCTTCGAAGGACTCATACTTGACTCATACTTATTATTAAGTGTTACATTTATGTTTTCTTTATAGATCGTAGCCACTCCACCTCCTCGTCCACTAAGACGTGGTTTATGAGCATAAGTATAAGCATAAGCATAAGTGGTTTATGATGCCTCTCCACCTGATTATAGGTGGTTATATGCTAGGTATTCATTGGCCCTAATCCAGGTCTCTGTGAGACAAAAGACATTTAGGAATTTATCAGTTATTATTTCTTGAACTATAGCTGATTTTGATGAAAGTGACCTAATGTTTAATAACCCAAGTTTTAACTTAAAAGTGTTTCTTACATTACTTGAGGTTGTATTGATATGAATGAGATTTTTTTGGCACACTTTTTGGACTCTTTTTGTTTTTTGCTCAGTGCGATACTTGATAACTGTCTTAATGGTATGGAACCTAGTTATTGTGGGTGGCGACTCCTGGCAGTTCGCAGGCAGTTGGTTAGGCCATTCTGTCTGCTGCCTGGCCTTGGCTCTGAATTGTCAATTTTTTTTCCTATCTGAACAAAAAACCCTATCGGCTATGTCCGGGAAGGATGGATGCCATCCCATTTCAAAAGGCCCTCAAAAGTAGACCAATTATCAGTAAAGGTAATGTTGTTTTCTGAGCACCACTTAGACATCCAGCAACACAGCGACCATAACCTGCTGTAGGTTTCGCCGCCACACCTAATTGGTATCACACTGGATATCTTCACTTGCAATACAGCATGAAAAGAATCTTCTAGAGTGTCTAATCCAGCCTTTGCAGGCATTTGCTGTGATATCCTCACAAGCTGTATCCATAGCAGTCAGCAGGTTCATCTGGACGTGTGGCTGGTGATCATATACCTTCCATCTCCAGGCTGAGATGAACTCCTCAATAGGGTTCAGGAATGGGGATTAGGGTGGGAGAAACTCTACCAGCATTCTATGATGTGTGGCAAACCATTGCCTGGTGGTGTTAGCATGAGCAAAACTCACATTATCCTAAATGATCACATATTTGGGCAAATCCTCTCTCATTATCAGGGATGCGATCCCTATAGAGGGAAAAATGTGATGAGATGCTGTGTGTTATAGGGCCCTATAATGGGAATATGTGTAAGCACGCCATTCTCTGACATCGTGATATTTCCTCCTCATTGGCCTGGCACATCAATGGTATCCCTTTGGCCAATGATGTTTTGACCACGTCTTATGCATTTTGCAAGGCTGAAGCCAGTCTCATCCAGGTATATAAAAGTGTGGAGTGGTTCTCTTGAATGTTGTTCTTCCAACATTCGGCTGCACTCGGTGACCAGCTTCAGCCATTGTGAGACCATGGTTTAAAACATGGTCCATAATTGTTGCCCTTATTTCCTCTGAGACAAACCTATTTGCATGGACCCTCCTAACTCTTCCTCTGTTTTGTCCCCTTAGCCTTCCACCACGCAGTCTTACCCCTCCTTTTAGACGCAATGTTTTGTGTCCATGTGTGTGTATATATATATATATATATATATATATATGTGTGTGTGTGTGTTTGCCAATTACAGGTTCATGAGATGCACCTCTGACCTATGTTTGAGACCACTGGATGATCTAAATGTTCACAAATTCCCTTAACAGAAAGCCAAGATTCACCTGAGAACAATTTAATCAATTTAGGACAAATTACCAAATTTTAACATAAGTTTTTAAAAGGTGTAAAAAAAAATGTATGCCTGAGAGATTGACATGTTCAGCACTTTAATGCCTATAGCATATAATGACCTAGGCGATGACATAAGACCTAAATGTTTTGGAACGTAAGACAATTCAACAGACAATCAGTACAACACATTTTGATAAACATGACATAAGCAACAGATAATGTAAAAAACAACAGACAATTTTCTATGACCATTTGCAAAATGTACAAAAGCATTTGCACAGTAAGAAATGCAATTATGATGTGCACAAGTGACAAGGAGATGTGGAGATTGAATGAACAATTTTGAGAATTTCAATTCTGATCCGAGAAATGAACCAAATCGATTGAGAAAAACTGTAACTTGAAATTTGACCCACAGTTTTATAGACTACTTTTATCAAGAAAATTTACTAACAAAAATTACAAGAAAATTACACCTCTTTCCCATCACTTATTCACAATAATGCTAAACCTGTTAAAATGGTTGCAAGGACAGTATAATTAAACGTTAGGTTTAATTCATAAATGTGTTTATTGAAAGTAGAATTGTAAATTCTAAATGGTTAAAATGGTTGCAAACACAGTATAATTAAAAGTTAGGTTTAATTCATAAATGTGTTTATTGAAAGTAGAATTGTAAATAAACTGATGTTCCGTGATGTGATCTAATCCAGTTTTAAGCAAACACTGATCACTGAGTAACACAATTCAAATAAAAAACTGCCATTATTGGCCATATTACAGAACACTGTTTGAAAAAAAAAACAGCTGCTGCAGGCTTAGTGCTCACTATTTATATCAATTTGAATTTTATGATTTAAATTAAGTTACGTGGGGTGGGGCTCTTAAATGTATGTAGTGTGTGTGCCTGTGTGAATTAGTGTGCCCAGAAATAGATTTGCACCTTCAGTGTATCCACCCAGCGGCCAAAACTTTCTCCCCTGGATGGGCATGGGGGACCCCCCCCCAGTAGAGAATTAGGATGAAGGTAAATAATAAATGAATGAATGAAAATGTGAAGTGATGTGCATTATTGTCAATAATATCACAGCTGGACAATTGGCTCAGCCAATAAAATTTAAGGATTTGTTTTATAAATACTATTTAGTGATTGTTCTAATTTACTAGAAACTTAATAATCACTGCTGATGACAATTTTCAGACTCGCTTCTAATTACACACACATGATAAACTAAATAATAGTTTAAATACTTTCTCTATAACACGCCTTTTCTTAAACTGCATTGTGCACTCAGTAAAATGTGTTTGGAGAGTGTGTTTGTTTCTCTCTAAACCACTGCAGTCTGACACAACATGACACATTGCTTAAGAGGATGTGTTTGTTTAAACTAAGGAGTGTGTAAAGTTAAATTTTTTTTTTCTGGTGGTGTAACAACTTTCCTTCATCAGTAATCAGAGCAGACATCTTAGTACAGATTTTTCTCTACAAATCACACACACACATATAGTGGTGTTATGAAGTCAGAGGCTATAGAAGAACTGCATTGCAGTAAAAGGATAATGTGAGGTTCAGTCTACAGTATTAAACTGCCTTGAGAATAGTGGTTACACTTCATCACTGTAGATACAAATCAAGGTCTGTTATTCAGTTTCAGTTTACTTTCTTAGTATACTTAGTTACTTTATTTATTACTTTCTTAGCATTTTTACCAAAGATTGACAATAAAGATTACAGAATGTTTACTTACACATTTCAACAGGAAAGAATTAAGAAAAAAAAAAAAACAGTGTAAAAGCAGCAGTCAGAGGATCCTCTACAGAAAAGTATTTAAACAATTTATTCATTTCCTAATGCAGGTGGGGCACTCATAGACTTGTAGTTAGTGAACCATCCTTGAAACCTAAAGGTCCCCGATTCGATTTCCGGTCCCACCAAGTTTTTGTTCACTTTATGTGATCATTTCACTCAGTGTGTATACATGTGTATTTCACTGCACAGATGGGTTAAATATGAAGGACAAATTAATCTGTGTATAAATGCAGTAGGCAAAATGGATCACTATCACTTTATCGGTGGCATAGTGGTTAGCATGTTCTCGTCTGGGGATCCAGGTTTGAGTCTGCGTGCACTTTCCATGGTCTCCCAGTGCCCACGTGGGTTTTATCCAGGTTCACCAGTTTATTCCAACGGTCCAAAAACCTCTTTTTTGCTCTTGTGTAAATTAATTTATATTGCCCTTGAATCTATCTAAATTGCCGCATATAGAGTCTGAATGTGTCTGTGAGAGTGAATTAAATTGGTATTGCAAATTGTATCTGCCCAGCCCATGAAACGTTCTCCCATGGATGGGCATGGGAAGGGAAAGATTTCCTAATGCTGAGTCCTTCACCAAGCAGAGATGCAAATGCATACATACCTAGGAACAGTTTGAGCTACATCCATACTATTATAGTTTTCACTGTAAAATTGGAATGTAAAGCAAAATCTATTTGTGTTTGTGTGGGTGGATTAGCTTTGTTTCACAAGTGACCGAAATATACTATACAAGACCTATTCCCATATAGTGGGCATCTAAATGCCAGTTTTAACATAAAGAAAATTGTCTACTCTACTGTTGACTACCTAGTTACAAAAAAACCTCTAACAAGGGAAAAATCAGTAAGGATATGTCAACAGAACTGAATGAGGAAATGATACAGCAACTGAAAAGGTCCAATCATTTTCTTAAAGCATAATTGTTTACCACTACATATGATATTCCATTTTAAAGGAGTGCAGTTTAATTAAAAAATGCCTGCAATTATCTTCACCTTCTAATAGTGAACTTTATTTTTAACAATTGTAATGGCTTTTCTGTTTTTTAAATCAGTTAAAGTATTACTCGTGTAAGTTTAAGTGTAAGTTCTATTAAATGTCATTGTAGTTTATTAAAGGCACAATCAAGTTTTTCCACAATGTCATCAAAGTCAATCAACGCATCTCTCATGTGAGAGATAAGTGTAGGAGAAAAATCTAATATTGGAGCCTGAATGATGTGGTAATATTTTTTGTTGGAGTCTGTGCACAGATTAATGGTGTTCTGCTCCAATTTCATGTGTTGGAAAAGATCCAGTGCTATTTTTAGTGCTAAGCACTAAATGCCAGCTGGGTCTAAACTATCCATTTTTACACTAAATGCCTTGCTTTATATTAAGCTCTATATTTTTTGTTTTTATTTAATCGTTTACCTGATGGTCTAGTTTCCAATAGCATTGGGGTCAGATGCTTTTGTTGGCCAGTGTTTATATTCAGCACTAACCTTTTGTGGTTCTTTGCTTTTTTTGCAGTCTGTGATATTAACCTTTTGTCACATTGCTATATCCTTTAAACTTATTGAACATAGCACATTTTTATAAATACTTTCTACTCACATAATAATTCTCAAATTTGTAACATTAAATTTGCAGAAGCATTCTATTTTTATTATTTAATAAGTTGATTTCCTTCCTCATCTTTGTGATGAATATCACTGATGTAATATTGACAATGTTGCATTACAGTTTTTATAAATTTCTTTTTAAACATTATTTTTATTAAGGTTTTGCCCCCCTCCCCCCCACCAATTTATCCCTGGGCACACACACACACACACACACAATATGAGGCAATTTAGAGCATTCAATTTACCTTAAAAGGAATTGAGCAACATCCCTTAACCAGTGATTATGCGTTGATGGAGAACACTATCACATTAGAATATGGAGCAGAGAGCAAAGAGCATGTTTCTAGGCTAGATCCCAAATAGAGCAACCAAAGGGCAGGGTTTGATGGGTTTATCCAAAAAGGTGGAAAAACATTGAAAAATGAATCGGCAAAAATTTTTAATGCTGGGGCTGTACCAAAACATATGAATCAATGTGGCTTGGGCTGCAGTTTTAGATGTATGGATAGATCTAAAATTTAAATTGAGTTTTAAACCACATGAGTATAAATCAAATTCCTATTATTGTTTAAAACTGATATGTTTATGTAAATAAAGGGTAACTGTAATATGCAATATCCAGTTGACCTAATGTTGCTAATCTTTTAGGTACTAACTCGTATCTGCTGTGTGTGTGTGTGTGTGTGTGTGTGTGTGTGTGTGTGTGTGTGTGTGTATCTTTTGGCTTAATATCAGAAATAAAAAAATATTGTGCTTTCTGCTGTGCACACACAGTACTTCTTTTTTATGAAAGTGGATATGTGTGGAGTGTAGGAATACTAATTATACATCTTACAAATACATGTCATGAAGCATCACTGACTTCTCCGTCTAGTTCAGTTCCATATGGACGTGTTTTCAGAGCATAAGGGAAATCACTTTGGAAAATCATTTCAGATAGCAGGCTGTCAACATAAATGTGTGTATTTGTGACACTGTGGTAGCTTTATCCTTTTTTATTTATCCCATATGCTCATACATGAGAAAAAGACACCCTCTTTAAATTTAGTTTTACTTCTCAAAACATAAAAAAATATATATATTTCATATAAAATAAAAGTTTATGTAAAGCCAGGTTCTGGTAATTATAGGAACCTGTTCAATTGAGCATCAGCAAGTGTGACCACCCCAATAATTTGGCTGGACTCGAGCATTCAGGTGTGTGTTAACACAATAGCAGAGAGGAAACATATGAAAATTATTGTGCATAATGAATTGTTTCTGCTTATTAATCTAGTGTTACAAGTGTTACAAGGCCATTTTAATACAATTTAAAGTTAGGCATTTCAAAGATTATTTATAAGTGATAAATATAGAACATTAGAGAAAAATCCTCCAAGAGTAGAGGTCCAGTTGAAAGGTCTAAACACATATGACTTCTTTTGGAAGGTTGCTAGTAATTTTTTTTTTTTCAAAGTAGACATCTTCTGCCATAAGCACTGCATCAAAAGAATTAAGTTTTGCTGAGACCCAGACAAATGCAAGACCTCATTTCATTTCAAATGTGCCAGACCTGCTGAATACCAACACATTTAATAAAATTAATTAACATTTTGAAAAAAAGTGGGATTAAAGTCCTTCAAAATATGTGAAAGACTGGTAAAGTCATGTAGAAAAAGATTCATGTGAATTCTGCTAGTGGTTCCAAAAGATATTCCATTCTAGCTATATATTTGTTAAATTAATAATGTCATGCTGTAATTTATCACGTCTTATTGTTCATCTGAGATTGTATGTACCTAAGCATAGAATTCCAGAAAATCTATACTTTTTTTATATGACTTAATATATACAACCCACTGAAATAGTGTTTTGGCCAGTTGACATTGATTTGGGATCATTCAGTCATCTTATTTACAATTATACATTATATCAAAGAGGGCACTTATAAATTAGGACAAATATAACCATGAATATTTATTGATGGAATAACCCACAAATGTCGTTACCTGGGCTCACATCATTACAGTTTTTATTCAACCCCCTAGTGAAATTATTTTTTAGTACTTAGTAAAAAATCCTTTTCCAGTTATGGACAGCTTTCAAGCGTGAAGCATAGCGTGACACAAGTGTCTTGCAGCGAACCTATGTGTATCTGAGCCCATTCTTCCATGGGCAAAAGCCTCCAGTTCAGTAACAATTCTTATGGCTGGCGCACTGCAAAACTGCCTTCTTTAGGTCCCGACCAGAGGTTCTCAATTGGATTTTAAGTCTGGTTGATTGCGATGTCCACTCTTAGAATGTTCCAGCCTTTCCATGGTTCAAACATGCTCTAGTGGACTTGGATGGGTGCTTCGGATCATTGTCCTGTTGGAAGGTCCAACGTTCTCCAAATCCGCAGGGTTTGTGACTGACTCCATCACATTTTCTCCAGATCTCCTGGTACTGAAGGGAAATTCATGGTACCTGCACCACGTTGAAGCTTTCCGTACCTTAGAAGCAAAACGCCCCCAAAACAAATGACCCCCCCCCTGCTTTACTCAAGT